>BPLR01010597.1:0-44636 GCA_021605095.1 Caerostris extrusa | reverse complement strand
TTTGCCTGCTAAGCACCAGATGGAAACACATCACGGACTATGTGCCTTTCACACCAACCTTTTGCCATGTAGTGGCAGTATTGGACCTTGAACTCTGGCCCTGGAAGAAGGGAAAAACCCGTAGTTGGGCGAGAGAAGAGAAAGCTGACGGACATGGGGAGACGCTGCGTCAAGCAGCGGTAGAAAATGGTTGTGAATGTATCCATACTTTCTGTAAATATTGATGTAAATATATTCATTAAATATGTGTTGTTGAGAGAAAACCAACGCTTCTTTATGTCGCTTTGAAATACACCCCTAGATTGCCTCCTTTGTCGTTAAAAATTTGCTAGACTGAGAGAAAAGTCTACAAAATTGGGGGTTCGGCCGGAATGAATTCGTTGGACAGTTGAAAGAAGCCATTTTGTTGAAAGCGTTAGAGATAGCCACCCCGGCTATAAGTTATTCTGCGAAGGAAGGTCGCCCTGGCCACGAAGCATTGAAAGATAATCAATTCTCCGTTTTCGGTGCATTAAAGATAGCCACCCCGGCTATAGCAAGGATAAAGCGAACTCTTTTTGTGTATCCGGCCGCCCTGGCTTAAAAGTACTTTATAGTGACACATTCATATTTCCATATTTGATAAAGGGTCGCCCTGGCCTATTGGACAAAATTTTCAGATAAGACACTTATTTTACAATAATTTGTTTTCATTGCATGATGATATTTAATTTTAGTTATTGCATTTTTGTTCTAATTCTATAAAAGTAATTGTTTTCATTGTGTTTAAATTTAAAAGGTTATTTTAGAAAGAGAATTCTATACAGTTGGTATTTTTTATTTGTTTTAAATACTTAATCATTATTTTTAATTTGGGATATTCTATGCATTTGAATCAAATGTTTTTATCTGTCTTTCTTTGATAAATTAATATTAACTAGTAAAATATCTAGAAATGTTTCTGTATTTGGATGATAGAGTAGAAAGTGCTATTTGACTTAACAACTTGTTGATTTAACTGATGTGTACTTGAGTTTATGAAATGCTAATTGATTATAATTGAAATATTTTAAAATGCTTCTATATTTAGATGAGTATTAATATTTTTGTGAAGTATTATTTGTTTTGAGTTTTATATCAAATTAAGGGTAAAGCTCATTTATTTTTTATTGTTTGTTTTGGAGATATAAATTTTTAAGAAAATTTAAAAAATGGCTTATTAGCTAAAAAGGTCTAAAAGACTAAAATATATTATGTAAAGAATTATCAACAACCACAGAACCCGATTTCAAGAATTATTGATTATAAGAATGCTATTCTTAAAAGCGACGATTATGATGAGGGATTTTGTAGGGAGTTGTTAAACACCATTATTAATCAGAGGAACACGAAGAGAGATGAAGACGAACGACGTAGGAAAGATGAATTAGAACTGGAAAAACTGAGGTAGGGAAAAAAATAACCCTAGTATAGAATTTAGAAACCTAATGCAAAAGTTCAATGCGGAGGAAGATATCAGTTTATATTTAGTACTATTTGAAAGACTAGCTAGTCGGGTGTCATTACCAGAAGGAGAATGGGTCTCACAATTCTTGGGACTACTGCCCTATAAGATACACCAACTAATTGCTCGTGAGCCAGAGGAGAGAATTAATGATTATAATTATATAAAAGAATGATTGTTAAAACGTTTCAAATAATGACACCCGAAAAGTTTCGTCAGTTATTTGTAATGCATACAAAAATCTCAGAGAAGTACATGGCGAGATTATTATCACGAATTACACACATACTTCGAAGGCTGGACCTCAGCGTTAAAGATAACAACGTTCGATCAATTGAGAGACTTAATAATCACGGACCAGATTAAAAAGCGAGTTCCATCTGAGTTTAAAGATTATTATTTAAACGAATGGAGTAGTATTATTTCGCCTGCGGTATTGGTTGAGAAACTTGACGATTATGAAAACGTAAAAGGGCCTGCTAGAGCATCTTCTAACAGCGACCGTGAACAATCAAAATCCTCTAAACAACCCTTACCAAGATTTCGAAAATTTCAGCAGGGACCAACATCGTAATAAATTAGTTGTGAGAGGTGCGTATAGGAACAGAGTCTCTGACGGGTGGGAGAAGCGAGATTCATTAAGACGTTACGAACCACACTTTTCTGATAAAGAAATAGTGTTGACAGGAATCGGAAATTCGCGGGTTTCAACTAAGGGCTGTTTTCAACAAGAATTTATCATAGATGGAAATGATTTCATTCTGACATGGCATGTGGTGCCATCCTCACAATTACAATTTCAGGCCGTTATAGGTACTAATATTTTAGATCAGGCTACGTTAATAATCAATGAGGAGGGCACTGAATTTAACGAATGCATGGTTAAGGCAAGTATCTGAATTAAATCTAGATGAGGAGATCGAACTAAGTCACATCGGCGACACAATGGTAAAGAATAAACTTTCAGACATGATCTCTTCGTATAGGCCAGAGAAAAATGAAACTACCGATGTTTCTATGAAAATCATTTTAAAAGATGACTTACCCGTTTATCAACGAGCTCCTCGCCTGTCGCTTCCAGAAAATCAAGAAGTTAAAAAACAGATCCAGGAATGGCTAGAACAAGGGATAATAAGAAGTAGTTCTTCTGAATACGCCAGCCCTATTGTGCTAGTGAAGAAAAAGACAACACAACCAACTACGTTGTGTGTAGATTATAGAAAGGTAAATAGGAAACTCGTCAAAGATAGGTTTCCTTAGATACCTCTAATCGATGAAATTTTAGATAAATTGCAAGATGCAAAAGTTTATACCACATTAGACTTGAAAATGGATTTTTCCACGTTGCTGTATGAATTCAATAAAGTACCTTTTGGATTGAGTACCAGCCCTAGCGTTTTCAAAGGTATGTTTACAGTATTTTTAGGCATTTGATGAACAAGGGTATTGTTATAACTTACATGGATGTCTTAATAGTCCCATCTGAAGACGAAGTGGAAGGTTTGGAGAAATTAAAAGTTGTACTTGAGGTGGCCTCAAATACGGACTAGAGATAAAGTTAAAAAAATGCCAGTTTTTGAAAAGAAATGTAGAATTTCTAGGTCACATAGTTGAGAATGTAACTATCCGTCCATCTCCTGCAAAAACACTCGCGGTTAAGAGGTTTCCCTTGCCAACTAATGAGAAACGCGTCCAAAGTTTCCTAGGTCTGACAAGTTATTTCCGGAAATTTATCCCTGAGTATTCTAAAATTGCCAAGCCTTTAAGCGATTTGTTAAGAAAAGATCACCCGTTCACCATGGGCCAAGATCAGATAGATGCATTCGAGAAACTTAAAAACTTGCTAACGATAAGCCCAGTTCTGACTATTTTCAAGCAAGGAAGAACAACAGAATTACACACAGATGCAAGTAAATATGGTTATGGTGCTGTATTACTACAAGCAGCTGAAGATGGAAAGTTGCATCCAATCCATTATATGTCTAAAAACGAGTTTAGCTGGGGAAAAGTACAGTAGTTACGAGCTAGTAGTCCTTTGCTGTGGTGCAGGCTTTGAAAAAATTTCGTATTTATTTATTAGGTAATAAATTTGAAATTGTCACCGATTGCTCAGCATTCGAGAAAACCATGGGGAAAAAGGACCTTGTTACTCGAGTCGCGAGATGGGTCTTACTATTAGAAGAATTCGATTATGAAAATAACTCATAGACCTGGCGACAGAATGAAACATGTAGATGCTTTAAGCAGATACCCGGTTATGATGATAGTGGATGATACCATAACGGCTAGACTGAAGAAAGCACAGTTAGAAGATGAAAACATTTGCTCATTAAAAGCAACTTCTTAACAGTAATGAATCCCAAGAATATTTCACTAAAAATGAAATCCTTTATAAATTTGTAGGTGGTCGCGAACTTATTATTGCACCAAGCGACATGCAAACGGAATTGGTTAAATTAGCACATGAGAAAGGTCATTTCTCAGCTGCCAAGACAGAGGAAGTCGTAAAACAAGAATTTTTTTATTCCAAATTTAGACAATTTGACCCGGAAGGTGATTGCAAACTGTGTACCTTGCATATTATACAACAAAAAATGTGGGAGGAAGGAAGGATATTTAAACCCCATCCCGAAAGGGGATGTGCCTTTAAGCACTTATCATGTAGACTTTATCGGCCCATTACCGTCAACCAATAAAAGACATCAGCATATTTTCACGGTGATCGATGCTTTTACTAAATTTACGTGGTTGTATCCAGTTAAAACGGTTTCCACGAGAGACGCTCTAGACAAGCTGAAACTACAACAGAAAACGTTTGGAAATCCTTTAAGAATAATAAGCGATAGAGGATCCGCTTTCACCTCCAAAGCTTTTAATAATTATTGTACGGAATAAGGCATCCAACACTTGCAGATTGCCACCGGTGTCCCGCATGGAAACGGGCAAATAGAGAGAATTCATCGTACACTTATACCAGTCCTGACAAAATTATCTCTAGAGGACGCTACAAAGTGGTATCGGTATGTTGATAAGCTACAAAGGATCCTTAGCAGCACAACGAATCGTAGTACAAAATGGACGCCATTCGAACTCTTGACTGGTGTTAAAATGAAAAACAGAGGATATAAAAATCATAAGTTTATTACAGGAAGAAATAAATGAAGAATTCCAGTTCCAAAGAAGTCGAATTAGGCAAGAAGCTAAAGCAAACATTCAAAAATCCAGGCTGAAAACAAGAAGGCCTATGACAAGAAGAGAAAAAAGCCATTGAATATCACATTGGTGATCTGGTAGCAATTCAAAGAACACAGTTTGGCGTTGGTCTGAAAATTGAGACCTAAATTTTTGGGTCCATACAAAGTTACTAAGGCGTATCAAAGAGACAGGTATGAGGTTGCAAAAGTTGGGGATCATACAGGATCTAATATAACCACTACATCTGCTGATATGATGAAACGTTTTTGTGAATCTTAAATTTTTTTTTATTAGTAGTATAGTCTTAGTTTATAGTTTTAGTATATGCATTTTTGAATTTGATATCAGTATTAATCGCATGTATTTTCAAATGTGATATTATTGAACTTATTGTCATTTTATAGTATTTTCAAACATTATTTCCTATTTTTTATTATTTGTCATTATATTTTATTAATATGATATTTGATTGATATTTTGTCATTATTAATGGGAACTACTGATAATCATATTCTCCAATCATTTGATATTTGTGTGTTAAGTCACTGGGGCCAGTGACCTGCAGGATGGCCGATTCTGTAGGATTTGTTTGCCTGCTAAACACCAGATGGAAACACATCACGGACTATGTGCCTTTCACACCAACCTTTGCCATGTAGTGGCAGTATTGGACCTTGAACTCTGGCCCTGGAAGAAGGGAAAAACCCGTAGTTGGGCGAGAGGAGAAAAAGCTAACAGGCATGGGAGACGCTGCGTCAAGCAGCGGTAGAAAATGGTTGTGAATCTATCCATACTTTTCTGTAAATATTGATGTAAATATATTCATTAAATATGTGTTGTAAAAAAACCAACGCTTCTTTATGTCGCTTTGAAATACACCCCTAGATTGCCTCCCTTTGTCGTTAAAAATTTGCTAGACTGAGAGAAAAGTCTACAAATATATTACCCTCCCAGACAGTCTTTCTGTTCTTCAGACATTACAGAATCACAACATCTATTCCAATCGTATCATCCAATTCCTTGGCAATCAACTTTAAAATATTAGCAATAGCATTTTAACCATTCAATTCATCTGGTCACCAGGGCACGTTGGCATTATAGAATGAACTGACAGATTCTCTCGTAAAAATCTGCATCAGATGCAATAATATTCCATTGGATATCTCCAGAAGACCTTATATTTAAAAAAAAGAAAGAAAGAAAGAAAGCACAGATAAAAGCAACAGAACGTGGATACGTTTAAAATATGCTTAAGAATTCAATCATTTGTAAAGTGTTAAACCTTCTCATAAACTTCTTCCTCCCATCGAAAAGAAGACGTTCTTCTATCTAGATGTGGCATGATGGCCAATTGGCTAGAACTCTGACTTTTTTGTACCACTGGCTTCAGGTTCGAATCCTGGTGGGGGCATGGATGTTTGCTAGTTGGTCGGAATTCCCGTCAAACTGTACCTCCAGGTTTAATTAGTCTAAAGTGTGCAAAAAATGAACGCAGAGCGACAAACCAAACCATATCTATTCAGATTTCGAACAAAAACATACTCTTCTAAATCTAAACATAGATTTGACCTGACGTCACCTCCATTATGCCTAATCTGAAAATTCCAGAGACAGTTGAATACATTTCGTTTCAATGCGTAAAATATTTAGAACCAAAAACAAGTTGCAAAAATTCTTTCGAATATGAAGCCCTTTCTTACTCTTGGATATTTAATATGTCAGATATATTTGACTGCAATGACACTTCAATTCTAGTAACCCTATGAACTGTGGCATACCCCACGTTTTCTTTCTGGGGATTATTACCTTTTATTCTCTTTATTTCTAGTACTAATTGTACTTCACATTTCCTTATCGTCTCCCCACTGTTAAAATATTACCAGCTATTTTATCCATTTCTTTCATTTACAGATCCATCGATCTTATTCATTTTCTTTTGGTTGCCGGAAAATACGTGCAACAATTCCTCTTTAAAATTGAATTTGTGATCCACCATAAGCAATGAAATCAAGAATTTCGAGTTTTTAGAGTAGTTGTTTTATGAATGTTTAATTTTCACTTTTGTTCATATCTTTTATTACCAGATCGGAGCGAACGGCTGCTTCGCAGCCAAGGAGCTCCACGAAATACAAATCGTCGTCATATCTTTTTTCGTTGTATTGGATAAATTGAGATAAAGCAGCATCAGCGAGCATAAATCTCAACTCAAATCAACAAGTAAAAATAATATGAAGTAAACATTATCGGTTTCACTTCGCATTTAAAAATGTGGAAATTTACGCGTAACTTTAGTAAGTTTTAGTTTGGACATGTCTTATTACTATTATGGGGGATTTCCGTATTTGGGACACGTTGGGCTGGCGAACTCTTATCTTAACTACACTGAACGCCAACAGCGATAGACGGCGACTGAGCTGACTGTCGCTGTTGGGGTTGACAGATGAGTTGTGGTAACCATAGATGCGCACGAATACGTTTTTACATCGCGTAGTGATACATGTCTTTTTCTCGTTCGTGAATGTGAATATTGTTACATATATTGTTTAAGAAATATTTTTTTTATCTTTTCGTCTTTTATTTATTTTAGCTTTTAAATTTTTTTCTTTTTCAAAATAGAAGAGAATTTTTCATTTTTACTTCAGACAGGTCACTGTATTTAAATATTATTTAATAATAAAATAATACATATAGTATATATATATCATGTCTGCCTACATTTGATTTAAATACAGACATCCCCAGATTTGGAGACAGAAGATGTTCTCTTTTTACGGAGTAGGAATGTCAGCCCAACGCTCTACACTCATATTAGATCGCGACCTACGGTTTAAAGTGGATTCCAAAACCATTACAAACATCCATGGCACTGAACCCGAAACCTGTTGCACCGAGCGCCAGATATATATATATATATAGTGTATTTATAACAATGTATCTATATAATTATGTATGGTTATATATTAATTAAATATATATTAAATGGTAATATAATTAAAATTAGTTTTTAATATGTATTTTAGATTTTAAATTTATTTATTTTAATATTAAAAGGATAATAAATGTACAATTATCAAGGCTGATCTAGAACATATTTCATATTTCCAATATTTTAGGAAAAACATGAGCTGTAGATGGTTTATTTTGCTGCTCAGCAACTACGCATCTTTTTATTTTGATGTTGGTTCTCCAACATCAAAATAAAAGTGCTTTAGGTCAATGCCCATTGAAATCTTATACCACACATTATATACATTTAATTAATATAAAAGGCAATAGATATAAAATAAGAGTAAGTTAAAGGATAAAAAAAAAGAATTGAAGATATAAAAATATTTATTTGTAATGAGAAAAAAAAAACCCTATAAGAATAGGTGGCCCCATCACCAGGTGGGGCTGACAGCAAGAGAAGTAATTTTACTTGAGGAGAAAACAATGTATTATATGTTGAGAACAGTACGCGATCTTTTCAAACAAAAAAAAATGTGATAACTGGGAATAGATTTTATAAACCGAATCACGAGTGTGAGGAAGATTATTCTAGAATTTTTTTAAGTATGAATTGGCGAATGTTTGTGTGGTTAAGCGATTGCCTAATATCCTGATTTCTGAAATACTAGGGTGAGTTGGTAATCATCCGAAGGATTTGGTTTTCAAGACTTTGAATGATTTCCAAGTTACCTTTTGCTGCTTGCATAATGTTTTTTTTTTTTTTTATTATAATGCAGCTGGCAAACACTTAAACAGCTGTCTTGGTTGCCTTAAGGCAAGTATGGGCAAACTTTTTAGTCGCGGGCCAAAAATCGAAAGAAAAAAAGTTTGGTGGGCCAAGATAAATTTTTTTAAAGTTTAAAAAGTATATACAAGTATTACAATTTAAATATATTAATGAGATGAATGAAATTGCGATTTCCTTTTCAAAAGTTCCTTCTATTGAGGTTCGAAGTGAGATGTACTGATTCTAAGGAATGAGGCTGAATGCTCATCTGTCAGTCTACTTCTGAATAATTCTTTCTATGGTTCATAGTTGAAAACACTTGTTCCCATATATAACATGAAACAAACATAACACTGATTTTCAGGGCGTGAAATATCAAATTTGGGAAATTAACTTTTGATAATGGTTTGTAAAACTCTAACTTTGGCATATTTAGAAACAACTACTTGAGATGATTGTTAGAAGTCACCGCTTTTCGAGATAAGTTTACAGTCTCAAAATTATTTGTCTTGTCTGGACATAAAACATCACAAACTTGGAGCATGCACTGTTTAACAAACCTCCCATCACTGAGAGCTTTATTATTTTTAGCAATATTGTATGCTACAATGTAACATGCATGTGTAGCTGCTTCTTGGATACTGTTTACCCTCTTGAAAAAGATTTGTCGGCCTAATAATTTTTTACAAAAATTTTTCTGCATTTTACTTTCTTTCATATTCGAACATTGCTTCGTAATTGGAATTCTTATGCTTAGATGTGAAATGACGGGAAATGTTATATTCTTTGAACTATATGTTATATTCTATTTTGCTGCAGATTCATTGCAGATGAGACACGTTGGTTTATCTTTTACAACTGTAAAAAATATTTCCAGGTCCATTCATCATTAAAAGCACGACATTCTGAATCAACTTTTGCGTTTTTTTTAGTAGCCATTTTGGAATTGAAAAATTTTACGAATAACCCAAACAAGCACTAGCTACGCTATACTTTTAATAATTTCACCACTATTTACAATGATGCTATATGTCCGCAATCATTCCATACGCAAACAATATTAGAACTCGCGCCATAAGAAAAAGCCACTGACTGGAGCTTAAAATGCGCAGTCTGCCACATGTGAGGTCTAATTCATCTATATTGATTCCCATATGTCTTCTTCCCGAGAAAAAGATGTCGCTTGTTGGCGCCAATCTAAAGCATCTAAAAGTAGCAAGCAATCTAAAAGTAAATAAACAAAGAACTGTCGCTTTTAACACTATACCGATTGAAAGCTGCCTGTGCTTGCTATTTATGTTTTGTAGAACAACAATAGAGAAAGTAAAAAGATCATGTCTTTTGAAAAAAAAGGTACAAAAAAAATATTTAATCAAAGTAGGAAAGGAGATGGATATATAATATATATTTCTTTTAACTTGCCTTGGACCCACAAATTAAAATTCTATTCTCGGGGCGGATAGAATCTTCCGGCAGGCCGTAGTTTGTTCAGCACTGCCTTAAGGGAAGCGCTGCACCGACGTTACTCACTTCGCATTACCCATGAGGCGCGTGTAACTTGAAGATAAGCCACGGACGAGGAGTAACAATGCCCCGCAACGCTCTACGATCCTATTAGACTGGGATCTGCCGTTTAAAGTGGATTCCGAACCACTACAAACATACATGGCACCACCGGGACTCGAACCCGAAACCTGCGGTACCGGGCGCCAGAGCGCTAGTCACTCGGCCATTCAGGCCCTGCTTGCACAATGTAATACATTAAAATAAACAGTTTGTTATGTAGTGGCAGGTTAGCATTTCAACAAATTATAGGATAAAAGATGTGGATAGATTTATTAAATTTATTTCGAAAGTTTTTAATATGTTGAGAGGATGAGGTAGAGAATATGCTATGGTACTCGGGAAATTCAATTCCCATACCTTCTTTTTACATAAGTACATCCAATTATAAAATTTTAAATTTATAATTAAAAATTAATAAATGATGTTTAAGCTAAGCAAAGGCTGTGAAATGATTGTAAATATTACAAAAATAATTAAAAGAAAATCTTTTTATAAAATAAGTTATTTTCCGGTCAAACTTAATTCTTTTGCTCAATCTGATTAGTTGGAAGAGAGAGAGAAAAATGGAAGGCCAGGAAAAGGCGGGGGAGAATGAAACTGGTTCTTTTCCCCTTTGGGAGTGGGGATCCGCTTTGTTTAACTATTTTCAGTAAAGGGAGAGTTGAGTCATAAAAGATGTCACAACGATATCCGGCTACTACTCTCCAGTCATACACATGCACAAAAAAAAAAAAAAAAAAAAAAACACGATTGTAAATGACCATCACTAAATTGCCAACTTGACAGGAAATTCTCACTATACTTTGTAATTAAGAATGAAGTAGAGAAAGAGGAGGGACAGTGAAAGAAAACTAGAAAAGAAACCGTAATAAACTAGAAAAAAGTTTGCAGAAACTACCAAGACAATCAATGTACATCTCACATGACCCTTTTAGATATTTTTTTTTTAATATTTAAATGCAAATTCGCCAAATAAGATAGCTGTGAATGTTATGTTAAAATACGTTTTGAAAATAATTAATAAAAGTAAATTGAATGACTATATTTTACTTGAATTTAGAACGCCTTTTACGAGAAACGTGAATGAAAACGATAGAGGTTGAAAATGCATCGATTGAACTACTTTTCATTTATCTTAATGTATAGATTTTTTTTCCCTAAAGTTAAAGGGGAAAAAAATAATAATAATTTACTTACTCGCTGAAAGATAAGAGTGAAAATGTAAGTTAAGTAATGTTTTCAATAAAAATGTTATCTCGATTTCATATTCCCATTCTGAGTTCACCTTCGCAGTTTATAATTCGCATTAATACTGTATTTAATTTAGGGTATTATATTTTCATTGATCTAGTTAAAACAATAATCCCTTATTATTTCATACATCCGGGTAATGCCTAATCTACTACTAATTTTGCATTCTAACAACGTACTTCATGTGTTAGTACATTAATCGTAAACAATGGAGAGAATTGCTTAATATCAATATTATATTTATTTTCAGCATTTCTATTGTTTATTTATTTATTTAATTTTTTTTTTTCATATTCTTTCTTATATGAAAGAATGAAAATATCCCATTTGGGAGGAAAATAAAACTTTTATATAATATTTTTTAAATCCATTCAGTTTCCATGTCCAGTTTTGAACCCATTATAATTTGTTAAGTTTCAATTTAGCTCTCAAGGCATATATCTATCTAATTACACTGTGAAGTTTATTTTAATGACCTTCCAACCTTATTTTAGAATTTTTAATTTATTTGAACAACAAAAGTTATAATTATTTGAAATACTAGTCAATTAATAATAAGTTAGGTACAGAAGTTTGGTATTTCATGGAAAAGTAAAATTGTTATGAAAATATTGATAAAAGAATTCTTTAATATTTTGAACATTTTATATTCATGTTACATTTTTAAAAAAAATAAATAAAAGAAGCACAACTGAATTATGTTTTGAAAATATTAATTAAATACGTATGCTTTAAGAGTAGTAAAAATTTTGGAACTTACTAATACCCATCTGAATATATATATATATTTATTTAAGATTTTTTTTTATTTTTAATATTTGTATTGGAGTTTTTTTTTTTTTTGTGTGAGGTAATTAAAATGATAAGTATAGTTTTAAACTAATTCTTCAAATTGTATAACTACTATATTCTTGTACATTTTAAGCAAGTTGAAGAAAATTCAGATGACTTAGAATTTCTATATCTGATTTTTACAAAATAATGATACTAGCAAAATTTAATTAACTTTAAAAATTATTTAAACCTTTATCTAAAGTGAAATTTTTAATTTATACTGAATTTCTAACAAAATTTATCAAAACATTTAAATTAATTAGTTTAATTTTTGCATATATATTCTATATTATTTTGAAAAATACATATTAATTGATTGGCAAAAAAAAAATTGAATACATTTTTGTAAATTCCATTTTTTTTTTTATTCATTTATACAAATTAACAGTTTTCCCAATCTGGATCTTCATCACAGTTATCTATATAGGATAAGGGATCCAAATCTGATTCTTCTAAAAAATAAAAGTAAAAACAATGATTAACGAAAAGCAATCAAAAAGTTAATAAAAAAAACTCCAATAATCCATAATAAGTATCTAAAAATGATCGAACATAATTTAGAAAAATAAGTAACAAAAAAAAATAATAATAATAATAATAAATCAAAGACATCAATATGCAATAATAAATTTTAAATAAAAGTATAATATATTGTACTAGCACATGTAACCTGGTGTTTCCCAGCTTCAGAAAATAAAACAACATTTTTATATCAAGTAGATAATTTGTTACGTTTTAAATAAAAGCAAAGCTCTTTTTTCATTTAATGTCAATAAAATATATTGTAATGTGAATAATGAATAATGATATATATAGGTAAAGGCACGTCATATTAAGAAAATATATAAAATAAGATCATATTCTAAACGATAAAAATATTTAACAATACTAGACATCATCTAATTTTAAACTATTAGCAAATAGAAACACTTCATTGGAAGCATACCTTCAGATGAAGTCTGTGTTAACTCCTCCACACAAATGACCAATTTGTGATTTGTTGATTTATGTACAGCATTGCTAAAAATGTGTTTTATGAAGGTGTGTTTGTGTGTAGAAAAATGTGTTTCAGGATGGCAATGGTGTTTTATGAAGGGCCACAACTCTTGCTTGCTCTTTCCTTTCGTAAGGAAAAACGGCCCCTCTTTCTCGTCCCTGTCAAAAAGCAGTTAAACTTAATGAACAAATTTTAAAATGTTATCATGTATTTTGAAATAAAATAACAATTAAATGTATTTTACCGGCAAAACATTCCAAAAATGGTTTGTGTCATAGAATTAGTTCTTCTAACTCTATGGTATTTCTTTTCGTCAGAAAAGTTTTCTCGACTTCTATAGTTTTCCCTGTGAACATTAGTAATATCTTAGTTAATGATTTTAGTAAAATTTATCTGTCATTGGGGAAGTTAGAAAAAATACAATGCATTTAAGATTTCATTATTTTATTCTTTGCAAATGTAAAATTATTAGTTTTTAAAAAAAAAACAAATAAAGTCTCCGTTAACCATTTTTGCATTTTAACTTCAAAAATATTTCTGAAATCAAATAAAAAGCAATTCATTAATTTATTCAATCGCATAATGACAAATTATTTATTATATTAAAAGAATGGAAGTGTATGTTACCACATAAAAAGAATAATGAATATATTTAAAGATAAAATATAGAAAATGAATTATTTTAAACAAAAGGAATTGTTAATAAAACATTTTCTTACCTGGACCACCTAATAGTTTATTGTTATGCGAAGCAAATACTTCGGCTACCTCTCTAAAGTATGCGAAATAGTCATTAATTGTTTCAGACGACATTTGCTTCTGTTCTCGCTTTGCTCTATAGAAGTTTGTGATGGTAAGAGCTTTACTGATAAGGAATTTCCACACAAATAGACACAAAAGAATAAACATATCAGAAAAATTCATGGGACTCTTTTTGAAGAATGTATTACACAATGGATTAACCGTAAAAATAAAGATGAAAAGAGTATTAAATACTGAAACAAGTAGTTATTTGTATTATAACTATTAAAACAGATCACAGTGATAACAATATTAGGAATCAAAGAAAAATTACTTTTCCAGAACATGTTCTCTTTCTCCTATTCATGCACCTCCACACCCATCCCAGCTTTCGGGAATTATCCGTCGACGCCTTTGTTTGACCCTCGCATTTGGGACACATAGGTGCTGGATCTTTCATTGGTAGCATTCCACCTTCCGTAAAAATGTCTATTATTATTTCTTCACTCAAACCTCCGATGTCCATCACATGCAGATTTTTAGATCAGTATGCATTTTTAAATCAAAGAAAATTAAATATAAAATTATGAGCAGTTTTTCAAGACTATTTCTAATAACTAGTTAGATTCTAATGAAAAGTATTATTTCAAAGAATAATTTGTTAGGTTATAATAAATGTTGTTCTAGCCAATAGACTTAAAAATATTTTTTTTGCATTTCACTTTTAAATTTACTGAAACATTTATTTACACATTCGCAATCAAAGCAACTCTTTAAAACAAAAAATTGGTCAGGGAAATGGAAGAGGTCCAACATTTATTTATTCTCATTTTAGATTTACAGGATTTGCAAAAATATAAATACATGAATACACAAATTTTGAGTTTCTAGATATAGTGGTATAAATATTATTTACAATTTCATTCATCATTTTTTAAAATAATTATAATAATGAATGATAAATATAATGTTATACATTCTTTCATCAAAATGTTAGATTTGTTTTTATTTAATTTTGTGACACATTTTGTTTTTCTAAAAGTATTTATGTTATTCCAGTTATTCCTAAATGGAATCCAATCAATCGAAACCTACTGCAAAAAAAGGCTGCAAAAGTAATATTGTCTTTTGTAAACAGTTGACTACAATATCTTCCTATGAAAGAGAAAAGTAAGTTTTAAAAGTTATCATTAAAACTTTAATATGAATTTTTCTTTGTTACCACTATTTGTAATATATAAACATTAATGAATTATTTTTTTTTAATTTGTTATAGATCTTCGGACCAAAATAATTCGAAGAAACAGCATTTTAACCATTTTGGAAACTATGCATATTTTCAATTTCTTTTATCCAGATCCTTACTATTCGAAACAGCTGGTTGGTTGGTAAGTTTGCATAATAACTACTATTTTGCCTAGTAAAAATTTAATTGAAAGTGCTTAATTTTAATAAAATAATATTTAAAAGTTTACATTATAAATTCTGTTACATTTTTATTATTACATGGACTATTGTGTTAATATAAACTTTTTTTTTTGTATTTATTAAGTTAGTGGAAATATTTATTTTCTTATTAATCAAATAAAGCATTTTTTTTTTAAATCCAAGAATATTAAATATATATAGTAGCTTCCTATCAAAGTTATAATAGTAATCAATGTTTTAACATGCATATTGGGTGAATAAATTTTTTATAAAGATTTCTATTTAATTTAACCAATTGAATTTATCCTCTTTGCAGTTATATGTTTTTAAGATTATGTAAAACATTACACTGTGTACAACAAAGTTAATTTTAAATGAATGGTATTTTATGTAACAAAGCTCTTCATATCATATATCCACGAGTTTTAATGTTATATATAACTGAAGCCCTTTTTACTGCTATTTAATCTAGAACGCAAAATTCTTAGGCTATACTTAGTAACAAATTATAAGATAAATAATGGGTGAACTTTAAATAAAGGTGATTGTGATTATAAGAGGAAGAAAAAAAACTTTCTTGATAAATGTGCTGTGTTGCTAGCTATCATATGCTGTTCACAGACACTGAACAAAATCTTGATTTTGAGGTATGAGCTTTGGAATAATATGAGAAACAGCTAATATTATTGCTGATATTCTCGAAAATTCTAGACTATTCTATTTATGCTAATATTCTAGAAAATTACTTCTGTTTTCAGATTTCTCACATTTTCTCTTTCCAGAGATAGCTTGACCACCAATGACTCTATATATTATATGGGTGATCTTCAGAGAAAAAAAACTGTAAAGCTAAAAGTTTTTCTATGTTCATTCAAAATTCTAAATTATAATTTTTAGGCACCTACACAACTTATAGTTTAATAACTATGTGCGTGAGTTTTTGTGTTTTTTTTTCCATGGCAGAGAAATTAACCATTCAAGAATAAAGCAGGAAAAACAAGCCAAAACATCCTCCCGATATTTACGTGTACATAGATGAAGAATTTCTAGTAAAAATCAGTTTCCACTGGAGATAGTCAACATTAGTATAATTTGAAAACATTGATTTTTAAATGGTTTAATGGCTTCTGTATTTATTTTTTGTTATGTAGTAGAACATTATTTAATTTCTTGACTTTTAAAAAATTTTGTTATTTTTCTAATTTTAGGGAACAGTGACTATATTATGTCTTAATTTGCATCACAGACAATTGAAGTCATTGTTTCATAACGATTGAACTAAATATTATTGCCCTTTTTCAAGAAGTGTTAAAAGCTACATCTGAAAATTTAATTCAAGATAGTAAGCTTTCTGAAAATTTACTTCCTGGGAAAAATCCTGAATTTTCATTTGATACAGAAAAAACTTTCAAAGTACATGTGAGTATTTATTTAAGTCTTTCAGTATTTTATCATAAATTTGGTTTTTACTGTCTAGTTTAAAATTTCTTATAATTGTTGTTTGCTTAATATTTTACTACAACTCATTGTAAATTAATTTATATAGTAACTATTCTCCTCCCTTCATCAAAATTATTTGCAATAATTTTTCATAAAATTAATGAAATATATATTTAGATTATCAATGATTGTATTCTCGTTGCCATAAAATTAGCATATCAAGAAAGAGTTATCAGACCATTATGAGATTAGGCATGATGGTTATGACAAAATGCATGATTAAAGCACATAGGTGATTAAAATTACAGCTTGATTATGCATCATGTAAAACCAGTAAATGACATTGATGTTTGTCCAACCAATCCTTAAATAGTCTCCCTGAAGTATTTTGTTTGCAGTTTATCTTCTGTAATAGAATGCTTTATCATCAGAAATGCCCTCAAACTGCTTTAAAATAAATATCAGCAGCTGCTGATGTTTTGTGGGGGGGGGAGAATCATTGAAATTATTTGCCTACTACCTTGACTGTTTTTACAGTTGAAACTCAATAAACAAGAGCAAGTGTACATACATAAAGCCTTTGCTCAGGTGAGAAAGATCACTTCATAGTTTGAAAAAATAAGGACATGACTGATTGAATTATTGTCCATCATCAGCACATATACAATGCAATTGCTCAACAGAATTAGACTGTGTATTTTGTGAATACAGATCATCTTCGGTAACGAATCCTGATTCAATTTGCATTCTAATGTCAATTTCAGTCAATGAACAATTCTACCTATTATTTGAAGTAGCTCACTATGTATATAACACTCAGCCATATGTAGAATTGATCCATGGCACAATGACAGTTGAGCTATAAGCTTCTGACATTTTTTTTAGCCACATGTGTTGCAACTTTCTTGGCAAGACTCTCGGAAAGTATTTTCTAATAGGATAATACTTGATCACAAACAACAAGAATGACCACTTCACTACTTACACAGACAGCCCATCTCATTTCCAGACGTACCACCAATTTATGGACAGTTGGATAATATAAATTTTGTTCTAACTTAGAGGCACACAATTATGTAATGAGATGTCACAGAGTACCATAAAAAAAAAAAAATTTAAAAAAAGAAAACCTTTGTATCTCAGTGGACAGCCATATTAACACATTGATCAATAAGTTCCAATACCAACTATTAAAACAACAATTTGTTAGCAAAAATTTTCCTTATTCGTGAGCATAGTCTCCTACAAGTACAATATATTCATTACAATGCTTTTCTATCTTGGCCGTGTAGAATGGGCTATTGTCATTGGCTTCAAAACAATGCTTTTCTATCGTGGCATTGATTTCAGCAATCACTTCTCCATTAGAGAAAAATCTTTCCCTGAAGCATTTTTTGAAGTCTGCAAATAGCAAATTATCGCTGGAAGCTAATATAGTGGCTGCAGAAGCAGTTCAATTCACAATTTAGCAATGCACATCGTAGCCATCAAGTTGCAACATGAAAGAGCATTATTTTCATCTTTAAATGTGGCCATTTATTTGCAATTTCAGCCTTCAAATGCTTCAGTAGTGCTGTGTAATGTTTACTATTGATAATTTTTCTTTTTCAAGATGTTGAATATTATACCATAGCGCATCCTAAAATAGGATGGCCGTAACCTTTCCAACCAACTGTTGCTTTCACCAATTGCTCTCCACTCACTGATTGTGTATTTGATTCAGTGTAATGCTAGATCCAGGCTTCATCTATTGTCCCATATCAATGCATTGATATTTTTTTTTTTGCACCATTGTGAGCAAACTTCAGAACATTTTAAAAAGAAATTTTTTTCATGTCTAAATATTCATGGAATATAGTGTAAATCCCAAATGATATTTTCAGGTGTCAGTTACCTCACGCATTTTAAGCAATTATCTATCACGATTTTGAGGGGATGGGGGGGGTAGTGTAAAAGCCTCATTTGGACAATCAATGAATTCAGCTTCATTTCCATATATATGATTGTGTATGATCAGTTTTATCTATTGTTTTTAAAATAAAAGTCATGCCATTTAAACCACTGCAGTTTAACAACTAATGATCGAAATATGAAATTTTGACATGTGTTGTTTGAAGATTATACTAACCAAAAATGATACGAATATGTAATTAGAAGCACAATCTGTTGTTAATTTCCAAGATTTATTTATCCATATGTTACATTAGGCAATCAAGTTAAAAATGGCTCAAGGAAGTACTAACCCTGTATTTTTAATTTTTCTACAATAATTGAACTTTTTGTTTTTCTCTTGTAACTACTTACATAAATGTAATAATCAAGGATAATTTAATAAACAATTGTAATAATTTGACAATTTTTTTTTCTTGGTTAACTTTTATGGCAATTATATTTTTTAATTGGTAATCACATTCTTTACCGTTTAATGCATTTGAATCAATAAATTTTTAAATAAAACTCTTAAAACATAAAGTAATTTGACTGAGGTATTAAAATATTCTTAAAAGATATTTTTATAACTAATTTTAATAACACTTCATTTCAAAATTCCTACTAGGCATATAATTTTATAATCATTTTTATATTAATGTGTTTACCTTTAAAATAAAAAATTAACTAGCACCTAAGTATCAAATTAGTATGTAAAATCAAATTATATTGTATTGTGATTGAAATCCTGAAAGTTAGTGAGATTTGAATGAATCCATTAAATTATGCCTTTTAGATTTATTTATAGCATTATGATACAATTTTACAAAAAGGTACAAAAAATGGAAAAAAAAGTGTAGCAGTTCATAAAGAAAAAATAATAGCTCACGTATTCTATAATATTTCCAAAATAATGGACATAAGAATAAAGTAACTTCAACGGTTTTTGAACGTAACTTTAAATTTACTTTTTAAAATAAATTATTTTTTATTATATTCAGAATTCTAATCTTTTTTTTGTGTAAATGCATATTTATTATTTTTTTTTTTTTTTTTTAAGCATTTCGTGAGTATGTAAAGATATTTTTAAAATCCTGTTGTTTTCAAACATGTTATTTGCAAACGTCCGTTGCTTTACATCATCTTTGAGTTATTTGAAATGAACTGAAAGGTAGATCAAACAACTCTTTAGTTGAATAATGAAAGAATCACTGTTCAAATTAGTGCCTTTGAGTTAAACCTTTTCTTGAAATGTACTGAATGTTCAAAATAAAGAGAATTGGCTCTTTTGATCATTATCTCTTGAGCGACTAAGCAGATTTTAATGAAATCAGGTATAGACATAGGTTAATGTAGTATAAAAATAGCCATACAACGGATATGATACACTCCGCATGTTCTTTTGTAAGATTCCTCCTTGCAAAAGTTCTAAAATAGAGTATAAAATATCAACCATAAAACTGAGTTTGGCCTTACCTTTATACAGCTTTCATAACGTTAACTCTCAGAATTTAGGTAGTTGATGAATTCCTGAGGAAGTTGACCATACAGTTTGAGCAACTGGTTTTTTATGCTATGAGGTGTTCAGATTCAGAGATATAGTCGAGTTGGGTCTGCCCACAGAAGTTGAGCAGATGAGAAGTTAACGTTGAGCTACAAGGTGGGCTAATATAAAGTTGGAAAAAATTTATTTCAATGCAATTGAACATCATCACATCATAATATTGATCTATAAACAAAAATCTTAGATTAAACATTAAAAATTTTGAATACCGTCCATCTTTTGGCCTGACACTATACTCCATTAGAAGGGTGGATGTGTAAGAGATTTTGAGATACCCAGGGTGCAGCACCCTGATAGTCTGCTATACAGCACCCAAATTTTCCCCTTAAAGTTTTGATCCATATAACATATCAGTTGAAAATTTATTAATTGAAACTCAGTAAAATATTAATTTAATATTCCACCTTTAATTATAACATTTTTTTTTACAGGAATATTTGCTCAGACTGGATTTTTTTTTTTCTAATACAGCTGGAAAAACAGAGTTATCTTTAAATATAACTGGCACTAAAAAAAAATTAAAAAAACCTTAATTATTAACTAAAAGACTATATGAATGTAAATAAAGTACAACTTTAAAAAACAAACAATTATTTAAAATCAAACTGCAGAATTAAGTATGTTTATAAATTATATAATTTGTTGAACATTTTTTGGATTGTTTTTTTTTTTTTTTTTTTAAATTATCTTAAAAATTAAAAATTTTGATTTTCAGATAGCTTATGGTTCTACTGAAAACAGTCCTGCAGTTGCTGTGAGTGGTGTAGATGAAGAATTGGAGAAAAGCGTGAAAGGAATGTTAAAACCAGTAGAATACGTTGAGGTATAAATTGCGCTAATGCTATGCACATTTTTTAAAGATTACTGTAGTAGGAATGAATGTTTCAGGAATATTGCGTGTATTAGTATTACAATTTAATCAATGACAAAAGTTTACATTAACTGTAAAATTCCCGTTCCTTTGTAAAAGGTTTTGAAAAGGATTATTTTCTAATGCATTGAATGATTTGACATTCCTAAAATAATTGAAAATATGTACAGACGAAATTCATGCTCTTCCTGAACATATGATTCAAATTATAAATCAATACATTAAGTTTATATGTATAGAAGAATTAAACAAAAGCATCCTTATCTCAATGTAACAATCGAGTGGCAAAAATTTGATAGGGAGAATAGTAGAATTGAGAAAGAGAATTCTGTGAAAAAAACAATTTAATTTTAATTATCACCAACAGACGAAAATATTGCAACGATAATAGGCATAATCAAAAAATTGCAGTGATACAAATGATAATAATAATAATAGAATACAATTGATGCAAGGTTGCAGTGATTACAACTAGTACAAGATTACAGTGATTATTGTGACACAAAAAATTAGTATAACCTATTTTTTTTTTTATCAGTGATCAGGACGAAAAACATATATAAATATTTTATTTTATCGAAATTCAAACTTGGAGCAGACATCGCTCCTGCCAGCAAAAAACTTTTTCCAAACAGACTTCATATATTGTTATATTAATATTTAAGGCAACCTTCGCCAGGGAGAGAGCACCGATGCTACGATTTACTAGCCAAATATTATAAATACAGTGATAAAAATAGATTGCATGAGACAGTAGTGATTTAAATAAATTACAGTGATACAGTACTGAGATTGTGTGTGAGAGATTAGATAATGATATGAAATTTACTATAAACATTTTTTTTATTGCGAATTTTGAATACCTGTTCAATGAGAATCAGATTCCCCACCATGTAATATAACACAATCAAAGGAATGTCATCTTAAGCCAATGTTAAATCCTTCTTTAAGATAGTTTTTCGAGACTGCTGATATAGATATATATGTATCATCTTATGCATCATGTATCATCTCATTCTCCAAAAAATGGCATGAGATATTCACTCAAATGAAGATATTTATACTGTTGAATTCTTAGCAGCAGGCAATTCAATATTCAAGTTTACATTGATGTTGAATTAAGTCAAACAAAAGGTAATGTCTCATTTCATCAAAAGAATAAATATTTTTCAAAAGAGTAAATATTAAGCAAAAGAATAAATATTTTAAGTATTATAAAAGACCATATCTTCTCCTTTTGGAGACTTTTGAAATAGAACTGGGTTTTTTTTTCAAGTAATCCTCCTACCAATAGCTTTCTTCGTCTCTATTAAATCAAGTTAAAAGTGGCTTAGAAATGTCAACAGTTGTGACCACTGTAAAATATGCTAATTTATATTTCAACAACGATATTAACAAATTAATAAATTTTTTTTTTTCCAAAAATCACAACAAATATCAATATATTACTGAATGTTTTTCTCCATCAAATAACATAATTTATTAATAAAAAAATAGTTAGCAGTGAAAATATGCTATTTGATATAATTACAATTTTTCCACAGTTGTGAAACTTATTTAATATAATGAACAAAAGTCAACTATTTTTTTTTTTTATTTTAAATATTTCTAGTATGTCCTTCTAACGAAAGTGTTAAACATGATTTATTTCTAAACTGTATTAAATCTGCTAATAAATAAAAAATTAAATATTACTTAATGCCTTTCCATATTAATTAATAAATGTTTTTATGTTTCCAGCTTAAAATAGTCGATGATACTTTCTAAATATTAAAATGAGTCACAAGTGGCATAGAAGTGTTTTCAGTTGTGACCATCATGAAATGTGCTAATTTATACAACGATCTTAACAAATTAATAAATAAATTTTTCCAAAAGTCATTAAAAATATCAAAGTATTATTGAATGACTTCATCCGACAAACACCAACATCATTTAATAATAAAAAAAATTACAATTGTCAAAGAGAATATGCTATTTGATATAATTACAATTTTTTTTCACTGTTGTGAAACTGTTATTTAATATAATGAACAAAAGTCAACAAAAGTTTAATTTTAAAACTGAAAATATTTCTAGTACATCCTTCTAACGAAAGTGTTATCATCATGACTGGCGCAACAGCCCCTTGGTGCGCCAAAGCCGTCTGCCTACTGACAGATTTCGAAACATGAGATGTTTTCTTTTTTTTTTTTTTTTTATAGGGTAGGGTTGTGAGACCTACGCCCAACACTCTACAGTCATGTTAGACTGGGACCTACAGTTTAAAGTGGATTCCGAACCACTACAAGCATCCATGGCCCCGCCGGGCTCGAACTCGAAACCTGTGGCACCGAGCACCAGAAACGAAAGTGTTATACAAGATTTATTTCTAATCTGTACCAATAGCTTGCGAGGGAAAGTTTGAAATAAACATCTAAAAACCAGCTAATAAATTTAAAAATAAAATATTTCATTAATGCTCGATATTAATTACAATAATGATATTAATTAATAACTAATTTGTGTTTCAGCTTAAAATAGTTGATAATAATGGAAAAGTAGTTTCCGTAAATACTGAAGGAAAGCTGTGTGTTTGGGGACATAATTTATTTCTGGGCTACTGGAATGAGCCCGAGAAAAGTACAGAAGATGTCGATAAATCATCGTGGTATCGTACTGGGTGACGAATTTTTACTTGTAAAGCAATGTGATATTTACACAATTACTATAGTTAACTACTTATAATCCCCAACACCTTATAAACCATAAACATGTTTTTTACATCCATTAACTCCTGCCTATGTAAATTTCTATAATGAAAATTAGAAAAGAGGTACGCATTTAAGAACAATAGTGAAAGCAAAGGAGAGACATTTTTTAACGATTTGTAATCTTCATATTTATTAAAGAAACTAAAATCTTGATCACAGTCTAATTATTAGTTTGACTTCCTGTAGTAAATAGTTTTTAATTCTATCCATCAGCACACCGTTATATGCTTTGTTCAATTTTGTAAATATGTTTCTCAAATCTGTCGTCCACATTGATTGTGTTTCTTTCTTTATGTCTAGAAGAGTTTTTAGTTTCTCACATAAAAGTTCGTTACATTTTGTTGGAAAAAAAAACATTATCAGATGACTGGTTTACATAAATAAGTTTTGCAAAATTTCCAGAAAAAAATGTCCATAGCATTTACGGAACAACCTATGATCAACAACTTAAATTCTTAATGGTTTTAAAGGATAATCCACAGATTATAGACTGGAATTTAATGCATATTCCTCATTATGTACACATGTGCCATTTTTGATTTCCAGTGATACTCTTGGTGGCTTGCGCTCTAGTTGCTACTCTGAAAGGTGACTTCACTCGATAGAGTAGATTAGGTTCGTATTGATAGTCAAGCTATATTATTGTATTTTTGCGAGTTTTCTCCAATGTATCATGTGAATGTTACCTCGAAATCATTCCGAAAAGTCATTGTTCAATTTCATTCTTGCCGAAATCTGAATACGTTTTCTGGGTTCTCATATATCTGGAAATGGAATTTCGTCTATGAATTCGTGAGTTCAAAAACATGATCTGTTGTATCAAGTTGAGCATAAAACCATTTTGTTTAACACATTGGAAATTCTCATTAACCTCAAAGTTTGCTTATTTATTTGTATTACAGATAAGAAAAGAATTAATATTATTGCAATTATAGGCATTCCTTTTTCTTCTCATTTTTGTAAAAAAATATTTTAAATTATGGACCAAAGTCAATTGCTATTAACAGCCATTTTAGCCTAAGACTTAAAGCATTTATATTTCTTATCCTGTTTTGTTTAGAAATAATAAATTTGAAAAAAATAACTTAATTAATTTTTTTTTTTTTTAAATGAACTTCTCAAATCCTTTTTATCAAGTTTTATTTCAGTAACCACATTCATAAAGCATTTTTAAAAATCAAAACATGTTGTATATTTTCTTCAAGAAGCATGAAGAAAAATATTTAAATACCATTTTCTATTTAACTAATATCTTTAATTGGTAGGTGCTTGCATATTAAACGTACATTATGGTATCTGGTAGAAAAAAATTAATACGATTAAAATTTATGTTAAACAATACTTTTTTTCTTATAGGGTTTGATTCTAAATCTAATTTTTTTCTTCTTTTTAATTTTGTTATATCTTTAAAAAATAAAGAAATAAATCCGTTTTCTAAATTTAAATATTTATTTCATTAATTTATTATAAACAAGTAGATATGACCTGATATCTCCTGATATGTACCCATCACATATACTTAAACATTTTTATTTTTTGGAAATTTTCTAAAAAATTATCTTTGCAAAATTAAGGGTTTCAAATTATAAATTACTCGCCTTAAATAATATAAATTAGATAAACAAAGAAATAATTTTTCAAATAATTTTCCATACTTGTTTTTCACTTTTGATTTGTTACATTTGTTTATTTTTAAAGACTGAGTTTAGAAAATCAATTGAAAACTAATACTATAAAATTTCTAACACTTTTCTTACAATAACTTAGCTAATTGCGCCAGTAGGCGTCTTAAGGTAGTTATTTAACCTTATTAAAAAATAACTACCTTAAAACTTTTTTAGGGCATGTGTTATTTAATAGCTAAAGAAAAGTTTTATTTTACTAAACATAATTAATTAAAACATTTTATAATTATTGGCTATGAACCTCTGGGATAAATAATTTACAGTATTATAAGAGTAGTTGGAATAATTTACAGAAATTCTCAGTGTTATAATTTCTAAGTATATTCTATGTATTATGTATTTTATCCATATAATATGTATATTATATTATATATGTGTTTGTGAGTGTGTGTATCAAAACAAGGTTTTTATTCAATTGTTGCTTTCAATGTCATGGTTTTCAGGGATTTATGCGACATGGACGAATATGGATACGTAAGAGTAGTTGGAAGGAAGAAAGATATGATAATTCGTGGTGGGGAAAACATATATCCTGCAGAGCTAGAAAATTTCTTAAGTACTCATCCTGCGATACTTGAAATGCACGTAAGTATATTAAATTATGCATTACTAGTATACTTTCTTCATTAATTATGATAAGAAATTAATAACACCGAATAATAACATAAATATCTTACCGAAAGAAAATGTTGAACCTTTTTAATTATTTTTAAATGTATGCTTATACAATGCTGATTTTTCTTTTAAATTTCTTGTTTGAAATTTAGATAATGCTAGTATGATGGTACATGATAAATATTTTTGAATTGTGAAAAAATATTATGTAGTAAAAAAAATATGCCCGGAATGTTTTTGATAAAATTAATTTTTATATTATAAAATGATAGTTTTAATATAAATTTGTAATAAAAAAATCTACATACGTATTTTTACATAATTTAAAACTAATCTGCATTCTGATTTTATTAACTTTTTATGAAAATTGAAATGTAATTGTAAAAAAATATTTCTCTTGGTTATTATTCTAGAAACATTAAAAATCTGTTTTTAAATTAGTAGAACAAATGTGTAATTTCTCCACTGAAAATAGCAATCGTAATAATTATATGTACTTATTAAAAGCCAAATAATAATAATCATATATAAATATATTCTCTGTTTTCATACAATGATGTTAGGTTTTTCAACATGTGATGATTGAACATTATTTTCAATAAAGAGTTTTGTTTATTTTGTAAATTTTACAATAGAATATAATGATGAATGATCTTTTAAGATACGATTCATTTGATCACTGATTGATGGATACGAATTCCCTAAAATAATAATAAAAAAAATAGATAGATTATCATATTTCAGAACAACTTTTTGTGGAAAATAATGCTTCCTTAAATAAATGCTGATGTGCAAAAAAGTTTTAAAAAATAGGATAAACATCAAATTTTAAAATTGCATTCTCTTCCGATAATTCAACGATCAGCAACAACGCTAATTTTTCAATTTTCATCGTAAAAAAGTATTTTATTTACAGATAATTATCGAAAAAATGTAAAAACGCTAGTTAAAATAAAACATTCAAGAAAATGTTCACTGTAAATTTGAAAATTTTGCACTGCAAATATTAATCAAATTTTCTTTCAGATAGAATATTTTATCTCCATTAGAAATAAAATTTTCTGTTCTTGTAAAATGTGATTATTCAATTCTTACTATTATCCACTTTTTTTTTTTTTTTTTTTTTTTGGAACTTTTAGTGGAGGACACTTGATTTATTAAATTTAATTAATTAATTATAGTTTTTTTTTAGATTTAAGTTGCATATATCTACCAATAGATGGCGCCAGATAAATTTAAAAAATGAATGAAAATTATTTATAAAGGACTTTCTGCAATATAGTGTGAAATAAGTAGGAATTGACTTAAATTTTTTTTTTTATATTACTTGTTTTATTTCGATTGTTACAATCATAACTATTTTTCCAGAAACACTTTCACATGAAAAAAAAAGAGATAAATTATGCATCGGTAAAAATTAATATTTAACAATGCTTTTCTTAAAATAAAGTAAATATGATTTTAAATGTGATTAAAAAACACTTTTGATATTATGTAATTTTGCTGTATTACTTATAATGACTATAACGTAAGAAATAAAATTAATAAAAAATAGATGCTTAGCAGGTTAGAACTCCCAACCTTCGTTGCCGTAGCTCACAAAATCAACCACTTCGCCATGATATAAATTACCAGCAATTTAGCTATGCAATTTTTTTTTTTTTGTTGTTGTACTAATGCAGCTGGCAAACACTTAGACAGCTTGATCTTGGATCCCTTAAGGCAAGCGCTGCACAGACGTTACTCACTTTGCATTACACAGGGCGCGTGTAACTTAAAGATAAGCCACGGACAGGGAGTAACAATGCCCCCACAATGCTCTATGATCATATTAGAACGGGACCTATGGTTTAAAGTGGATTCCGAACCCCTACAAACATCCATGGCACCGCGTGGACTCGAACCCGAAACCTAGCCACTAGGCCATTCAGGCCCAGCTATGCAATATAAAAGCAATTAAATTTTTAGAACTCTTATTATCTCAAAATTATTGAAAGATGAGACCTGCTACTTAGCAATAAAATGCCCATAGTATAAATTTCAATCAAATCGGGGGCTGGCATATCGTGGCATTTCATTGTTTAAAGTGTCTCCTTTTTTGTGTGTCTAAGAAACTAACAAAGTAGTAATGTTTATGAACAAAATGTAATATCTTTTTAAAATGTACTAAAAATATGACATTAAAAATATTAATGTAAATGCAAAATGTATATATTCTTAAAGGTGTCAAAAATTATATATTCTTATAGGTGTTGTTTCGCGTAAAAACTAGTTAAAAATGTTCACACTATTGGCTATCGGATTAAATAATTGTTCTTTTAAATTCCTTTCTAATTTTAAATCTTTTATAGTCTTTTTTAATTTAATTAAATAACTAGATGAAAATAGTTACTAGTAGTAAATATTGATAATTTTCACATTATCTATGCACTGACATTAGATTTTTAATTTAATTTACAATGCTACATAAATTAAATTAATTTATGGATAATGAGGATTAAAATAGAAATTTTGCTTAGTATCCCATAACCGTATGTAAAATATTCATTCAAAAGATTAACTTTAAGAAGATGTAGCCTACATTCTTATATGTAAAAATTTTATGCCATCTAAACTTATTTACTGATTTATCCTCATATATATCTCGATTTTACTTTAAATCTATATATGTACATATAATTATTTTAATTTTTTAAACTTCATAACATTCAATGAAAAAATTTATACTATTGTGCAATAGGTTGTTGGAGTGCCTGATAAACGAATGGGCGAAGAAGTTTGTGCTTGGATTTCGTTAAAGAAAATATGACTTTGACAGAAGATTGTTAACAATTTTTAAAGGGAAAGTAAGTATATATAAATAACACATCAAGTGCGGAGCAATTCACTATACCTTATTTATTTAAGTATTATCATTTATAAAAGTAGCATTTTGCAAATGCAAAAAATGGTGTCATTGATGATATTGATTTGCAATAAAATCAATGATTCATTGATTAAATCAACCTGACATAGTCCCCGAATATAATACACAGCAAAAGATCCTTACACATCCGAAATGTTTTAACGGCTGCTGTCGACATTACAAAGTAAGCAAACAAATGATCGGGATGTTTATCCGATGGTATCTCATCCAGGGATTGGGCCCTTATAAATAGTCAATATTCATTTTTGCGGCAAGTGATGGCCTACAAAGCAATAAGTTCATGACGTACAACCGAATTTGTCCATAAAGACAATGTGGCTGACTATGTGATCCTGCTTCAATGTTCGTTGTCGAAATCATCACTGTAGACACGTTTGTCAATACTGTATCAAGAGATGTTGCTGCAATGATCGCCGTGATGACAATCTGTGGTGCGGCAGACATCATAATACTGTTCCTTTTATCCAACAGTCGTCTTAAAAACCTGATTGAGGGTGGTTTAGCTCAGATAAAGGTTTAAGCTTCTTTTATCAAACTGACGTGTCTATGAATATGAAACGATCTATGCGTTTTAAGAACATTAATGTTTCCAAATTTTTTTTTTACATAAAAATGAATTTTAATAGTTAATTGATTATTTCTTATTTTCCTATAAATTTGTTTATGTTTTCAAATATTATGTGTTTGAACTTTTATTAATTTTGTACTTTTATAAAAGAAATTCTATTAATTTACGTATAAATTAATAAAATAAACATATCTAAAAAAAATAAACACATCTTTCAACATATAATTTGTATACTTTTTTTTACTTTTCAGATAAGCCATTTCAAAATACCACGATACATAATGTTTGTGAAAGAATTTCCCAAAACAGTGTCTGGAAAGATTAAGAAATTTGAAATGGTTTGAATCTCTATTGAAAAATTGAAATTATGATGTGAATTTTCCTCCAATTATAATAATTTATGCATATATATTTTTAAATTTATTTGTGACTTTGCATATATTTACATACATATATATAATCATAAATAAAGTTTTACAGAAGAGTTTTTTTAAAATTTTGCATTGTTTATTATAATTGCATATCTTTGAGTTAATATAAACAGATGTCTGGTAGATAAATTTAGAAAATTGTTACATTTAAAATGACAAAGAATATTTAATCATTCAATGTTTAATCTGTTTAATTATACGTTAATGTTCATTTTTATTAAAATATTAAATTTCAATAATGTGTGTTTTTGTAAGGGATTCTAAAGTGAAAAGTTATATAATTTTATATCAAATTATTGTTTTGTTTATCAAATTGTTGTCTTTATTCCATTGTGCACACACTGAGTATTGCAAAACAAGAATAACAATATGCTGCATTGTATCATAACACAATGTTAACTGTGATACAATGATACACAATGCTGTTCTTCAAGTTTTATTAATAATTTCTTTAATAAGCGCTATGCCGACTTCTGTTGTTCTAGAACTTGGATGTCCACTGCGTGTCCTATGCCGATTTTCCTCGTCTTCGATTTAATTGATCAATGCAATTTGCAACTTTTTTCCTTTTCTCTTTACCATATATTTCCATAATTTGATAGTGAATTTGACTTGCTGAAACCTTCTTAAACCATAAGAAGCGAATTAAGGTTTGCATTTGAACATATGACAAATTTTCTCAAATATATGACAAATTTTGCTGTTAAAACGTATTACACCATTTGTTACACCTTCGAAGAATTTGGAATAATTCGTGCTTTATAATAACCATATTTAGCCACTTACGTAAACAGAATATTATTTTGAATTATTGCTTGAATTTTTCCAGAATTTTGATTTTATACAATTATTATTAATTAAAATGAAAATAATATTAAATTTGAAAACTAAAAATACATATCTACAAATTTTGTACAAAAGTAAAATACCTGCTTATCACATTTTCAAACTAAAAGGATGTTAAAAACTTAATTACGAATCCCTATAAGATTTCTCCTGGAGACTACTACATTGTTATAAAGTAATATTTATACAAAAATAATAAGCAAAAATATTATTAAAAAAAAAAATTAAACAATAGCAGAAAAATTGACGAATTAGAAAACTGATTATTAAATGTCACTTAAAAGGAATGTTAAAATCCCCACATTCAATAGATTTGATTCAGTAAACCGTAAGTCTGCATATCTTACAAATTTTTAAAGTGATAATAATAATAACGTAGATTAATGGACATTAATTACATTTGTTTGCAAGCAAATAATTATTTTTATTTTATCTTCAACATCTAACCATTGTCACCTGATCTAAAAATATAATTTCATTTTTGATACAATAATTCTTATTGAAACAGTCATCGTAGAATGAATTAAATAATCTCTTATTATTGAAGAATATCCCTCTATTCGAAACATAACATTATTCCTCTCTCATTTCTTGTTGAAAAAAAGTATTTTATCAATAATTATTTTTCTCTTAAATGCCTATTTTCAAATAAACTTTATGATGATTATACATTACATATCATAATTTGAAGCATTTTATCTATTAACAGACGGATAAAGTGCATTGTTATTGATATTTTGAACAATATAAAACAAATAGATAAATAACTATAGATAATACTATCAGAGGTATAAGAACTTTTTTAGGAATATTCAGATTGAAATCAACAATACTATGTTATTGATATTATATTACATCATATTAACTAATATTATATTATATTATATGAGATATATTATATTAATGTTGATCGAGATTAATTCAGAATCAAGTGAAATTGGTAAATTCGCAGAATTGTTGGGAACTGGCATCAAAGAAGTCTTTTTCGCCAAAGTGCGCCAAGTAGAGTTGCGATTGTAAGTGAAGTGCATTTCAAACAATATAAGAAACTCATATTTGGTCACTTTATCAGCTCAGTTGGCATCACAAAAAAAGTCGCCAAATTTCAACGGCCCTTACTTTGCAAATTTTATTCAAGAATCTTATTATTTCCCAACAATATCAATAAATGATTATTTATAACAATTTTGAATCATGTATTTGAACTTTTGGTAAAAATTTGAATTCCGTACACTTTGTGCCAAATGCATCGCCAGGATACCAAGTAAACATAATAATGTATTCCGCAGGTTAATTTCAGCGATAATGCCAAATCATTATGCCAAATAGCCAAGTAAACAATCAAAATGACTGCCGATGTTCGGTGTCGTTGTAACACGCTATTTTGCCTAAATTCATCGCCGAAAATAGATTTGATATTACTCCAACAATTATTATAAAACCTTAATTATTTTAATAGCATTAAAAAGAAAATAATTATTTAATAATCAAGTATTAACAAATTTAAAAGTTATTAGTTATTAACAAATTTAAAAATCGTTTTTCTTGTTTGTTTCGCATTTTCATGAGTGGTAACATCATAAAAATTGTTAATTTCCTGTAAACTGTAAACATACGTTATAAGAACGTTACGTTATAAAGTTCATATTGTTGTTCCTGTTTACTTCATATACAGTAAACATACGTTATAAGAACAATCATAGAATAATGAATAATTTATGGGAATAAATATTTAAAAGAATATATACTTATATACTTATGTTCTTTTTTACTATAACTAAAAAATTCAGCAAATAACAATAAAATTAGAAATAAACACTCATTATATATTTCGGAAAAAGAAGAAGTTAAGAATTACTCTGTTTATTGGAACAGTTTCCATTTTACCTCTTAAACAAATACTGTTATATTCTTAAAAAAATGCAATACATAAAAGCTAAAAAAATCAATGGACTAGAATGACTGCTTTATATAGTGAATTTATATTATTCCTTGGTAATCACTATCAATATCAATATCAATCCTTGGTAAAAATCTAGTACCCGTTATGCCAAATGCATCGCGAGAAGGCCAAGCAAACATAACATAATAATGCATTCTGCAGTTAGTTTTAGCGGTAAAACGATATCACGCCAAAATTCATCGTTACGATGCCAAATCGCCAAGTAAACAACAAAAGGACTGCCAAAGTTCGCTGTCGTTGTAAAAGGCTATTCTGCCGAAATTCGTCGGTAAAAATTGCTATTACGACAGCAATAGTAACCAAACAGCTATTGAATCAAATTCTATTCCTTAAATTTCTTTTTTTCACCTAATTTTATCGCCCTTCTTGGCGATAAAATTAGAACAGCTGATTTTAGCAATATTATGGCAAAATCTTTATGCCGAAATTGCTCTACGCCAAATGATGTCTCTTTTCGCCAACATTTAACAACCATTAGGGCTAAATTTTAACTATTTGCTTTGACACCAAATGCTATCACTTTAGCGCCATAATAAATCGTTATTTTTGCCAGCATTTTATTTCTAAATTGCTTTTACGCCACATTTTATGGCTTTAACGCAAAATTATTAGGTGGAATTTTATTTTGATAACTAACAAAAATGTATCATTTTAACAACGATAATATTCGATGCAAATATAATACGATAAAGTTACGCCAAAATTATTCCCTAATACGCCTCCAAATTTTTTTATTATGTTAAAAAATATTTCTTGTTGTTTATGATTCCAAATACGAGTAATAAAACATTATTAATAATAAAAAAGTATCAGAAAATAACTTACATTTTATTCTGATATATCCTTTGTTGGAAGCTAAAATGTTCTTTTTATTGCCTCTCTAAAATCTGTCTTTGCATAACTATAATGAAGAAAACAAGAACAACATCACAAAAACCACAGAAACATTTACATACGTTCTACCAGCCTTTTTTTTTTTTTTCTTCCGTGAACTAACGTTCTAAAATTAAAAAGACACATTTTCCTGCGCGAATTCAAATAACGGTTGCCACATAACCTTAATTAAAAAGAACATCGCAAAACTACCTTTCTAGGTGAAAACGCCGCTCAAATGCATGAGCGGCGTTTTCACCTAGAGCTAACGTTGTAAAATTAAAAAGTAACTTTTTTTCGCGCTAATTCAAATAACGTTAAAAAATCCTTTTTGTTTGTTTCGTATTCTCATGAATGGCATTCTCATAAAAATTATTTATATTCTGTATCAGTAGCCAACAGACGATAAAAGAACAATTTATGAATAATCAATAATTTATCAAAAGAATTATTTAAAAGAATATTCATTTATGTTCTTATTTACTATAAATAAATATTCTGCAAATAACACTCAAATTACCAATAAAATAATCATTATATTGTTCGGAAAAAGAAGAAGTGGTTAAACAATTTTTATGATGTTGCTACTCATGAAAATACGAAACAAACAAGAAAGACGATTTTTAAATTTATTAATAACTTATATTTGATTATTAAATAAATATTTTCTTTTTAATGCTGTTGAAATAATTAAGATTTTATAACAGCCGTTATTTGAATTCTCGCGAAAAACTGCTACTTTTTATTTTTAGAACAATAGTTTAAGACGAAAACATTGATAGAATGCATTAAATTGTTCTGCGTTTTTCTGATGTTTCTTTTAATGCCGGTGACATTAGTTAAGGTTTTGTGGCAACCGTTATTTGAATTCTCGCCGAAAAATGTGAATTTTTAATTTTAGAACGTTAGTTCTCGAAAGAAAATAGCTGCTAGAACGTATTTAAATATTTCTGTGGTTTTGTGATGTAGTTCTTGTTTTCTTCCTTCATTTGATAAGGTTATACACGGACAGATTTTAGTAAGGAAATAAAAAGATCATTTTCGCCTCCAACAAAGGATATATCAGAATAAAATGTAAGTTATTCTTTGGTTTCTTTTTTTCCTTTTTAAATAATTTTGTTTCATCATTCGAATTCGGCTCGTAAACAACGTGAAATATTTTTTGACATAATAGAAAAAAAAAAATTGGCTTATTAGCGAATAATTTTATCGTAACAGCGATTATTATCTTTATCTAAATGATACATTTATATCAGTTAGCAAAACATAATTCCATATAATAATTGGTGTTAAAGCAATTTAGGAATAAAATTTTGGCAAAATAGTGATTTATTTTGGCGCTAAAGCGATAGCATTTGGTGTAAAAGCAAATCATTAAAATTTTGCTCTAATGGTGGTTAAATGTTGGCAAGAAAGAGATATAATTTAGGAATAAAGTTTTTGTCATAATATTGCTGAAATTCGGAGATTAAGCGATTAAATTTGATAAAAACAATTTAAAGAATAAAATTTGACTTCATAACGGTTTGGTTACTATTGCTGGCGTAATAGCGATTTTCGATGATGAATTTAGGCAAAATAACGTTTTACAACGACACTGAATTTAGGCAGTAATTTTGTTTGTTTACTTGGCGATTTGGCATCGTAATGATGAATTTTGGCGTGATATAATTTTACCACGAAAACTAACTATATAATGCATTGTTATGTTTACTTGGCATCCTGTCAATGCATTTGGCATAAAGGATACATAATTCTAGATTTTTACCAAAGTTTGATATTTAAATAATATAAATTCATTGTATAAAGCAGTCATTCCTGTCCATTGATTTTTTTGAGTTTTTATTTATTAGCATTTTTTTTTTTTTTTTTTTTTTTTGTGTTTTTATTTACTTACATTTTATTTCTTCTCAGTCATACACCAATCTTTACTTACACAGCCTGCAGAGATATTTTGTTTTTAATTGAATTTAATGATATTTACAAAAGTCGTATGAAATTTTACCCATTATGCACATCATTTTTAATTTTATATTCTAAAAGACACACTTTTAAGAGTTTTTATTAATTTTTTTTTTTTATAATGATATTTATTTTTCTTCTTTCATATTCTGTTAAATTGAAGTTAAAACCCTATAATTTGTTCGTAAAATTTGCAATATTTTTAGACATGCAAACATTTAGAACTAATCAACTACTTAGACTAGGATTTGGGAAAAAATAATTAAATGATTTTAATTTTTATAAGAAATTTACTGTAATTTATTTTCTTAACTCTCAAGCAATTCTTTTTAATTTCAAAGTATTGTATTTTTCTAATTATTCTTCGTTATCCCACTAGTCATTTCCATTTAAATTTGTGACTTGCTTACTTTTTTTCCTACACACGTTTTTGTACTTACAAAGTCCCCATTGACATTAAGTTCAAATTTTGCTAATTATTGAATGATATTTACAAATATCGTATGAATTTTGAACCTATTCAAATTGTTAAAAAATGTTTTTTGAATTTTCGCTTATCCATACAATATCTCTAGTTGTACAATTGATAGCGAATAGGATTGAATGTTTATCAGTTTCGATAAGTGTTATGTGAAAACATATTTTTGATAAGTGTTTTCAATTTTTCTCAAAAAGTTGTGTTGTAATAAGTGTTTTCTGCTTTACCTGAAAAAAAACTTTCTCTTTCCTCATGAAAACAATATATTTTTATCTATTTATTTATTTAAATTTATAATTTTTCTCAATTTAATTTTTCACTTCACTTTACTTTCACTTAATTTACACTTCACGTTTCACTTCAATTTATCAGATAGAAACAAGCATGAAGGGAAAAATAATAAACAAATAAATAGAAAAAATGCCATTGGAAAGTTTTTTTTTAATTAAACAGGCTTAAAAATGTGTGTTTTTGGAACATAAAATTCAAAACGAACTCAATGGGTATAATGGGTGAAATTTCATAAACTTTTGTAACTATTTTTCAATGTTTATCAAAACTATAAACAGAATGTCTATGGAGGCTGTGTAAGTACAAGTTTACTGTATGACAGTAAAGAAAAATACACATGTAAGTGAAAATGATGGGTGAGATAATTAGATGTATACAATATTTTGAAAAAAAAATAGAGTTATATTAGGATTAAGAATTTTAATTAGTGCAATTTCAGTATAAAAAATAACATCATTATATTTTTATATAATGATGTTATATTATATATTTTATATATAATAAGATATAATGTAACATAACATAACAAAATATATTATTATATATTTTGTTTTACAAAATCATAATCTAGTTAACAATCACGTTGTAATGTCATGTCAATCAATGTGTCATGTTAACAATCATGTCATCTAAATATTTCAAAACTACATGCTTAAATAATTGCATCAACCAGAAGTTTTAGGGTTTAACAAAATAAAATTCAGCATGAAGAAATAAATATCATTAAAAAAACATAAATAAATTAACAAATGTTTTTGGAACATAGCATTCAATGTGAAGTGAAAGAAAATTTCATGCATTCGTTTTCACAGACTCACATTAAAGTACATTTTTATTAAAAAAATATTTATGCAATATACTGTATTTCAAATGTAGGTAACTAATTAATTAAATATATTTTTAGAAAAATTTGTAATATTTTCTTCGGGGTTGTGTCTATTCTGGTATATGATATTCAAAAGTTATTATATTTACATGTTAATTCTAAAAAAATCTATAAATAAATATGAGAAGTGTGTAAATGTGAAGAGAAAATGTGGGGTCTCCAGAATCTTCGAGATATTCGTGATTAAATTTATAATCTCTTTTAGTTTGAAAAAGTTCCGCTAAGCAGATAGTCTTTTTAGCTAAAATAAGTAAAATTAACTTTGAAACATTTTTGCACAAAACTTGTAGATATGAGTCAGTATTTTTCGTTTTCAATCAATATAATAATAATTTTTCTGGCAATTTTTGTACAAGATTAAAATTAAGAAAAATTCCAAGCGAAATAATATTCCATGTAAATAAACTGGGTAAAAAGTAACAATAAGAGTTATTGGAAAGCAAGAATTATTTTAAATTTCGGAGGTGTAACAATTAGAGTAACAAGTTTTAACAGCATATGGTTTATTATTAGAATTGCATGAAAATGTGTCATACGCTAAGTGCACAGCTTAATTTGCTTCTAATGGGCCAAGAATGTTTCAGCACGTCAAGTTCCTATCAGATCTAAATTATGGTGTAGAAGAAGGAAAAAACATGCTGCAAAGTTACGTCGATCATTTGAATCGAGTATTGAAGGACAAGGAAAATCAGCACTGGACACAGTGGACATCCAAGTTCAAACATCCAACACATCCATCACTTCCAATGACATCCAACATAGCAAGCATTAAAGAAATTATTAATGAAACTTGAAGAATAACATTGTGTGTCATTGTATCACAATTGACGTTGTGCTTTTGGCACGATGCAGCATTTCGTTACACTTGTCTTACAATACTCAACTTGTGCCCGATGGATAAAACACAGACAGCAAATTGACATAAAAAGCTATAATATAACTTATCACTTTAGAATCCTTCACAAAAAACACATATTATTGAATTTAATATTTTAATAAAAATGGATATAACACATCATTGAACAGTAACGATAAAATATTATTTGCTATATAAAAATTTAACAACTTTAGTAAATTTATTTACCAGATATTTGTTTATATAAATTCAAAATATATAATTATAATAAGTAATGCAAAATTAAAAAAAAACTCTGTAATATTACATTAAACTATTCTCTGTATAAATTATAATTTTTTATTTCTGATGCATAAATCACAACTAAAATTTAAAACATGTGCATAAATTATGACAACTAGAAGTAAAACGCAAATCATAATTTCAGTTCTTCAATCGAAATTCTAGTCATTTCAGATTTCTTAATCTTCCCAGTGAACGTTTTGGGATATTCTTTCTACAAACATTATGTAGCGGGTATTTTGAAATGGCTTATCTGCAAAAAAAAAAAAAAAGAAAAAAAAATTATAAATTGCATGATAGTTTATTTTAATAATTTACACATAAGTTAATGCAGACCCCCTGTTTGTAGAAAGCATATTAAAAAATTAAAACACATAATATTTGAGAACATACAAATTTATAGGAAAATAAAAAATGATCACTTGAAACTCTTTTAATATAAAAAATTGGAAATAATAATTTTATTAAACGGCATAAATCGTTTTATGTTCATAGAATATCTACCACCAAAAATTGTCATCGCCCATTCAGTCATTTCAATTCATGATACTCTGATGTGTGTGAAACTGCTACACCTAGATGGCGACATAAACAACGTAAAATTTAAATAAAATATATCATTTGGTAGAAAGTATAAATGATTAGAATTTCATCGAATACTCGTAAAGGAAGTAAAAATAACTCCATTTTACAATTTTACAATTTTGATACGAAATCAATAAAAATCTCGATGACAGGTCGCACATTAATTCTGATCTTCGAAAGTTGAAAATACCCATCTCCTAACATTTCGATTTTCATTCAAACTGCGGCAAATCGGTTTGATAAAAGGAGCTCAACTTTCTCAATTAAGAAAACAACTGCAGAAGGAAAAATGTCAGCCAGTTACAGATCATACTATAACTTACAATATTTTATATACAATATTTTGCATAATAATAATAAAAATAAAAACTGAAGGAATACACATCTGAATACAGGAATCTTGAAGGAATACACAGTGTAATAAACTTTTACAACAGAAGTCAATATCGTGCACTCAACTTTCATGTGAAAAACATCTAAAATAACTTTCATCTAAAAAATTTAATAGCAGCCATCAAATATCATTTCACAAAAGTCTACTTCATGACGGATTTACCTAATTATAATAGTATTTTCTAGGTGAAGCCCTTGTACTGATTTTAACCATTTCGTTTTAAGATTTCTCAACTCAAATAAATCTACATCATTTTAATAACCTTTTGTTTTTGTTTTCTAATCTTAATAGACCTTCACAACGAATTGAAATTTTATACCATCGCGTCACAAACTTCAAGATCATCAAACTACTAGAATAATACCTTAAACAGCATTTTAACAATCAACTTCATCTGGACTCCAGGGCTTCTTTAAATTACAGAAAAGGAACTAACAAACTATCTAGCAAAAATCAGTAACAAACACCATCAATTCTCATTGATATTAGAAAATCTTATTTTTCAACAAGAAAATAAGACACTACAAAATACAATCGATCGATTTGTGAGCAGAAAATACACACAAGAATTCATTCATTTAAATTATCTAAACCTTTCTCATCGACTTCTCCCTACAAATCGAAAGGAATTGTATTACTTTCTTTCTGATTTTGCACAAAAAACATTCCCCGTAAACGCCAAATTGCATAGATTTTCTCACTCTCTCCATCCCATCTTTAAAAACACGAGAAATTGTGGAATATATTTGTTTGCAATGTACGAAATTTAAGGAGCCAAGAAATAAACTACAAAATGCTTTCGGTTACAAGATTCTATCTTTTCTTGGATATTCGATATGTCTGAGAATGAGTATTATAAACTACAACAATAATTTATTTTCTACTAAAGATCTCCTAACATCGTGAGCTACAGGGATTTCCAACTTTCCTTTCAGTTTTCTTTTTTTTTTTCTTTTAAAATGCTGTAGTTCAGTCGATCATCTTTTTATTCATTTATTTCATCTTTATATTTATTCTGCTTATTCAGCATCTTTATATTATTCTGCTTATTTACTTTTAGTCATCAGAAATATCTTGCAATAATACATTTCATTCAAAATCATAATTCAGGCTTAACATGAGATCTATCAAATTCGAGTGACTGTCATATATTTAAGAATTATGGATTTTGTATACTTTTAGAGTCTCACCAAAAAGTGCCTCTGTATTTTACTAGCATTTTATAAATTGATATAAACCAGCTTTCACGAGTTCAGAATCTTAAGTTACGAAGTTAAGTCAAACCTACCGATTCTTATCGGAATTTGCAATTATGAATTTGATCATGGTATATTGATCTTCGTGGCTTACTGTTCCACTATATATTGTTTATATTCTCACGTTATATTCCATGAGTGTCTGAGAATATGAAATGGAAGACTCTAGGAGAGCCATAGAGAATGATATTCATGATCTCGGGCCGGTCCCCAGTTATTGTCACCTGAGAAAAAGACATGTCCGCACGGTCCTCGAATCCAACTTCAGCTTCCTGTACTCTCAGCCAGAATTTGGGCCGATGATAGGATGACAGTGAACACTATGATAATGTCTGCAGCACCATGGATTGCCATCCCAGAGATCAATGCATCAACTTTGATAAAATATAGACAAACGCATCTACAGTGGTGTGTTATACGACTAGCATGTAAGGCATGAATGACATCACATTGCCTTTTCAGATGAATTTCGATTGTACGTTATGATAACCGTAATTTTATGTCTGTAGTCATCGCAGGAATGACTGTTGATACCTATCTATATGGGCCCAATCTCTGGAATTTAGGATATATGAGATGACGTCGAATTAAGCATCCCAATAATTTGCTTACTTATCTGGTAAATGGACAGCAGTGTAACATTTGGAATTTGTAAGTATCCTTTTGCTGTGTATTATATTCGAGGTATACATCAGTGAGGATGCACCAATGCAGGTTATGCATAGATTTTACTCAATTATTAACCAATGAATCATTGATCATTTTATTGCAAATCAATATCATTTGCAAAATACTATTTTTATAAATGAAGTAAGTGGAAGCTAATTACTGGGCACCTTAATAGGCTATTTATATATACTTACTTTTCCTTTACAAAAATTGCTTTAACATCTTCTTCTGTCAAAGCTAACTTTTTTTAACGGAAATCCAAGCGCAAATTCTCTTCGCCCATTCGTTTATCAGGCACTCCAACCTGTCCTAGTGCACAATAGTTATAAATTTGTTCATTGAATGTTATGGAGGTTAAAAATTAAAAAAAAATTATATATATATTAATAAATTTTATTGTAAAAATCGAGATATATATGATGATAATTCAATAAATAAGTTTAGATTATATGTAACCTTTTACAGATAAGAATGTAGGCTATATCTTCTTATAGTTAACTGTAAAGATTTGAATGAATATTTTAAATCTCCTTAAGAAGAATTCTAATATATCTATCTTATGCTAATGTATTTTTATTACATCAGAATAACGTAATAAAAATCAATAATAATTAAGGAGTTTTTAAATACGGTTACGGAGGCAAAATTTCAATTTTACATCCTTCACTATTCATGAGTTTATTTAAGTTATGTAAAACTGTAGATTAAAGTAAAAAAAATTTTAATCAATGCATAGGTTATGCAAAAAGCTTCAAAATATATATTAAATACGTGCCCGGTAACTACTTTCATCTAGATATATCTAACAATTAAGATAAAGTTTATAAATACATTTTTTAATTAGAAATGAAGTTAAAAGAAAAATTCTTTAATACGATAGCAAATAGTGAGAAATGTTTCCAATCTTTTTCACGCGATGTCATGACATCCACTATGACGACTGAGTACTAGATGGAGAAGAAGAAATAAAGAACAGAAAAATTTTATTTTGAATAGGAATATAATATTCTATTTTAAGGAAAATTTAATTAGTACATTGTAAATGATTTACTTTCTGAACAGACAAAAAATGAGTTGAAAACTTAAATATGTCGAATGAAGAAGTTAAGCATCTGTATCTTCAGTGAACGAAGAAAGCTAAAGTGAACAATCTTCATAAATGCCAACGACAAAAATCAACGTCTATTGTCAGGCGATGCACTAAAAATAAATATGCTACTACGCTTTCATTAAGCCATGAAATGAAACATATTGTGAAGATTTTTTTCTTTAGTGGGGCTCTGCAAAGAAACTAAAGTCTTTGCTTTGCTCGAAGGCAAAGGCTAAAACTTTGACAAGGCCGGTCACCAATAGGATTATTTGGTTGTAAAGAAAGTTCATATGTAAAAATATTTCATTGCAGCATGTAAATGTTTAAAATTTGTGACAAATGAAATGAATAGTTGAAGTTCTATATCATCGTCAATTTTTTGTAAAAGTGGAGAAAACCTTTATTCTAGAGTATAATTTCCATTCTAACATATTTTCGAACTCGATATACTTTTCATACTGAATCACCGCCTTGTATCCGAGTCCATGTAAAATATGAGCATTTGTCACCATTTGAGAAAAAGGCATGCAATTGGAATAGTAAGCTGCTAGCGACTTTAAAAAATCGCTCGAATATTTAGCTGGTGGGATACAGGTATTTGACGATGTTGGTAGTAATGAGTGCACCCTCTCACATTAAGCAGCAACAAGTGATGTCAGAACTTAATGATAAAAGCGACTTGGCAGCTTGTAAATGAAAGCTTGTCACCGGTGTGATGTATAACCAGAATGTTAGTTACCGCATGGTCCACTAATAGACGATATAGAAAAAGCAGTGGTAGGAGATCATTAAAAAGGGTTCAACTTTTTGATAAGATTTTCCTTGCTTATCAATTTCTTATCATAATTAATGAAGAAAAATATGCTAATAATGCATGATTTAATATACTTACGCTTGTTAAAAATATTGCAGGATGAGTACTTAAGAAATTTCTAGCTCCGCAGGATATATATTTCCACCGCGAATTATCATGTCTTTTTCCTTCCAACTATCTTTACGTATCCATATTCATCCATCTCGCAGAGATCTCTGAAAATAATAAAAACAACAATAGAATAAAATATAAAATAAAAGTATTATTTATATATATAATACTTTATTTTATATTTTAAATATATATATATATATACACATATATACTTATATATTTGCAAAGATTCATAGTCAATAGTTACGAAAACTTTTTAATTAATTATCTTTAGTTGAATAACAACTTCTTTTATTTGCTTTATTTAATCTTTATTTATTTATATTATTTAAGGAGAGTAATTTAAAATTTTAAACCTTTTCTATGCTCTGATATTTTCAACAAAATTTAACTTCTAAAACTAAAAATGTTTCATTTTAAGTAACTGGGTAACACTGTAAAACATTCAAGGTTTATAGTAAGTTACAAAACATAAATTTTTAAGTTTAGAAAATGGGATTTATTTTAATGAAATAACAAAATTGAATTTTTAGGAATAGAATCAAATCAAAAGAGAAATGCATGATGATTATTGCAAAATATTTTTTGATCGGTTAATTTTTTTTCCCTACAGATATTATGAAGTGCCTTCAACATGCAAATACTTAATAATAATAGTTAAATAGAAATGGTATTGTAAACAATTTCCTTCGTGTTGAGAAAATATGTAAAGTGTTTAAATTTTTAAAAAGCTTTTTATTAATAATATTGCTAATGAAACAACATTTGATAAAAAAAAAAAAAGGATTTTTGAGGTAAGTTATTCTTTCAAAGAGCAATTTTTCTATTTTAAAATGTACCATTTCCAAACAGCGCAACATAAAAATATAAATGCTTTAAGTCTTAGCTGACTTCGCTATGAAGGAAAGAGGACAATGCCTTTTAAAGATAGATTTCAGAGGTAACATTTAAGTGATATATTGAGAAAACTCAATAGTCAAAAATATGTAACAATGTCAAAAACATTATGACCACCCCCACATTTTAAATTAACTGCCCTGGATGACGTGGAAGGCACGTGGATCATCCGGTGGAAGTGGTATTTAACTGCTGCTGGAGAGTCTGAAGAATCATTCTTCCAATTTTACTTCTGTGTGTGTCGAGAAAGGCTGCTGATCTAAGCGACTTTGATAGAGGGCAGATTGTAATGGCTCGAAGGCACGTGGAACAAGTATTTCCGAAACTGCACGACTCGTGGGTTGTTCGCGATCTACATGCTGTTAGTACTATAAAGCGGATGAATGAC
>BPLR01010596.1:0-18567 GCA_021605095.1 Caerostris extrusa | reverse complement strand
GCTGTACATAACAAAGATATAACTAAAATTAATTTAGAATGTCAAATGTAAACTGGATGTAGAGCAGTTGCTTATACTGAAATGTTGGTTTTATGATCAAAACACTTCCAAATGTTTCCAGGCATCTTGCAACAACGAAGTGATATTGGGAATTCGAGATAAAAATAAGCATTAATCTCGCGTAATGTATCATGTTCTTAATATAGTTTGCTTTATCATTCTGAGTAACTGTCATTCTATTCATAATTTGCCATTTTATTTTCCAAATGGCAAAGAATATTTTATTTTGAAACAAATTCGTAACTTTTCTATAAATATAAAAGATCATTTTTAATATATTTTGTTTCATCATTTTGTGTATTTTCCATACTATTCTTATAATGTTTCCTTTATTAAGGTCAAGTTTCGTAATACAATTTCTTAATAAGGAAGGATTTTGTTGCTACTATGACATCAGAGCATCACTACTTTCAGAGATTTTAATTTCGTTAAAAAAAATTGCGCACATTGCCACTGAGCCACGAGTCAGGCTTAAAAATGATACTGAAGTTGAGTGGCCATTTGAATACTATATGTTTCAACTTTCAATTCTGTTGCATCTTTTTTATTATTACCTTTTTACACATTATGCAATATATTTGCATTATTCATGCATTATTTTCACGGAGAACTGAAACTCAATTGATTCAAAAGTGCATTATTATTCAAAATGTTATTCAATTAATTATTTTTACTAGTATATTAAGGAACAATACATGGATTTACCTGTCGACAAAACATCCCGGTCGCACATTATTCTTACGGATAACCAAATCCACATAAAAGAGATTTTTTTTTTCCCCTCCCTTTCTTCTCACAAAATCCCTTTTACAAAAAAAATGTGCGTTTCTGGACTCCTCTTTTATTTTTTTCAATAAAGAGGAAGGGAGAAAAAAAAAAAAAGAATACTGATTAAAATGGATGAAAAGCCAGAGTCGATCAATAGATGTCCACATAATCGGTATATTAATGAGATTTAAAATTTAAGAAATTCATATTATAAAATGATGTTGTTGTTGTGACTGATCCTCAGTGTCCGGCATCGCGGGACGAACACTCTATGAGTAATCTCATGGATGGAGGGAAAGGGTGCAACTTCTGTCGTTGATGGAGCATCCGTAGGTAGAAGTCTGACTTGGCTCCAGTCGCTGTAGAAGGAGGGTACGCCTTTCGGGACGATGTTTAGGGGAACTACCCTAGATTTGCGTATCGTATGGGAGAAAAGCAAAGAAAACTCTCATCAGTTAGTCTGACACACGAGGCAAGATGCTGAACATCACAAACACCATCGAGTCTCCTCGCTTTTGAAACAGTGTTTTCAACAAAACTGCTTTTGCATGAACGTGAGCCCTCATGCTCACCAGCGGCGTATGCTGCTACTGAGCCGCGAGTAGGGCATTTTTTTTTAATAACTCACTTGGCTCTGAGTTGCCGAAAAAGGAAGGTATTGCTTTCCGGGGAGACTTTTAAAGGAACTACCTCGCATTTGCGTATCGTGTCGTATGGTAGAAACCCGAAAACTCCCACCAGGTAATTTGTTAATAATAATGTCGCACATTGCCACTGAGCCACGAGTCCAGCTTAAAAAATGATACTGAAGTTAAATGGCCATTTAAATATATTTCAACTTTTAATTCTATTGCATCTTTTTATTATATATTTACATTATTTATGCATTATTTCCACTGAGAAGTGAGCCATAATCGATTCAAAGTGCATTATTATACAAATACATGTAAAACTGGTATACAATTAATTATAATTTTTTTACTAGTATATCAAGGAACAATGCATGGATTTTACCTTTCGACAAAACTTTCCGGTCGCACATTATTCTCACGGATAACCAAATCCACACAAAGGATGATTCCCCCCCCTTTTCTTCTCACAAAATCCCTTTTTTTTGCAAAAAAGATGTGCGTTTCTGGACTTGCGCATTTTCCTCTTTTATTTTTTCAATAAAGAGGAAGGGGGGAAAAAAAAAAAAAAAGGAATACTGATTAAAATGGATGAAAAGCCGAGTCGACCAATAGATGTCCGTTTTGGTGATGGATCGACCACTGTAGCCTTTGTTTGCCCCAAACTTCCCCTGGTGGTTAAAATACCGCGGTTTCTTTCATACCCCCACCCCCATCCCTGATTTATATTCGTAAGGTGAGATTTTACACTGTGCAGTTGATACTGGCTTGCATTGAAGTAGCTGTCAGCTATGGAATAAATGTATAATTTTTTTACACATAAAGTAAGCTCGCTAAGTTGAAAAAAAAAAAAAGTTTAAAAAATATACCAGTACTTTTATTATAATTATTACAGTACTTTGTATCATTACCTCTTTATATGAATTTCTAATCAGACACATTTTAGTTAACTAGGAAAACACACAAAAAATATTCGTAATTTTTAAAGATAATTAATGACTGTTTCTGTAGAAAGGAAAAAATAATATATGTAAAGTAATTTATTTTAGTTAAAGCATTTAACTTATTTTATTCAGCAATGATTTAGCTAATAGTTGTGAGCTTTTTAGTTCCATTTAGTTTACATTTTCAGTAAGGAAAGTTTATTTTTAATGCAGCTTGCAAACAAATTGTCTGTCTTGGATGCCTTAAGTCAAAGCGCTGTACAGACGTTATTCACGTAGCACTATCCATGAGGTGCGTGTAGCTTGAAGATAAGTTACGGACGCGGGTAAAAATACCCCTCAACGCTGTACGATCATGTTAGACCGGGACCTACGGTTTAAAAGGGATCCCGAACCACTACAAACATCACCGAAGCTGGACCTGGTGGTACCGAGCGTCAAAGCGCTAGTCATCCGGCCATTGAAGCTTTCCAGTAAGGAAAGTAAAATCAAATTTTGTCCATTTCTGCATATCTCCTTAAATGTGATTTCTTGCTCAATTGCTAGTTTAATTACTCGTCAACGCATTAATCCTGTTGTTTGTTTGTCATTTACAAGGAACAACTATTTCGATAATTCAGCATTTGGTTTTAATACCACTGTAATTTTTAAACTAACATATTGCATCCTTTCATTACCTTCCTAAACCTAATTTGTTAGAATTCGCATTGCCCACTACTTCGATGTATCAGTAGTGGTCTTGGAACAGCATTAATTAACTGAATTTGTTATTTATTTATAAAGGGAACCACTTTGTTGGATCACCGTTGATGCTTGTTGGTACGGTCGCAATTTGAAATAAACATTTGTATCAGTTTCCACGATAGCGTAACTGAATGGAGGATCTTACTCCAACTGAATGAAGGGTCTATTAATTAATTAATCAGGTTAACTCAATTTGTCGGTTACTTACAAGGGAACCACTACTTTGAAGAAGCAGCATTGGTCCTCAACTTTATTTCTTGGGAGAGAACTTAGAGATTCTCTTAGATATAAGAGAGGGATCAATATTAGTTCTTAGATCATCATTGGTTCTCAATTCAATTTGTTGGTTATTTACTATAAGGGAAACACTACTTTGATGGATTAGTATTTGTCCTCAAATGCAATTTTGTTGCCATTTACAAGAGAACCACTTTGTTGGATCAACGTTGATCCTTGGTACCACCGCAGTTTGAAATAAATATTTGTTTAACTAATTTAAAATATACTTGACAAATTATAATTTCTGAACTAGACTTTTTTTTTTTTTTAAAAAATTTAATAAGAAACTTCCATTTCATTATTGTGTACCACAAACAGTCCACCGATAGGAAAAGGAGATTTATTGCTTTCAGGAAGACTTTCATGAGAAACTGAAGGGCATTTGATAGCCGTATAAAGGAAATCCATCCGGCAATCCTACTGTCAACACGAGAAGTTTTGAGGTTTTACATCCTTTGTCAAAACCGCCATCGAGTGTCCTCAATTCCTGAAATATGGGAAAGAGAGGTTTATTACCTTTCAGCAAGACTTTCATGGATAACTGAACTACAATTGAGTATCGTATAAAGGAAAAAAACTGAACAATTGGTACCAGATAGCTACAAGATCTTGCAACACGTTACCTCTATTGTGATAATTGCCATCGAATCTTTCCGTTTCTTAAAGTAGTAATCTTTAAAACGAGGACTTAAACCTGTGCTTCTCTCATGCCTAGTTGCGAATGCACCTCATACATTTTTTTATTAAATTATTAATTTTACAAAAAAAAAGCCAAGCAGAATATAGTTAAGGTTAGTTAAATTCTACTGTTATGATACACAATCCCTTCCTCTATGAAAAATTAATGCTATGCAGAATATAAATGAGGGTGATATTATAAAAGATCTCCTCTGTGATCTTTCGCTGGTATTTTCTCTGTGTTGGAGTTGTCCATGAATCTTTAAAGAGACCAGCTCATAAAACTTGACTGAGAGAGAAAGATGTTTATCTACTTTTTCGTGTTGTCTCATTTTTATCTCACGTAAGGCTTGTGATGGAGGTATCTTTTATTCACTACGGTACGCGTAACCTAATGCTTAGAATATGTCCTGGACGAAAAATAAATAATGTTGCACTAAATTAAATATTTTCTTACTATGCGATGCGACCAAATGTTATTTAGTTTCAGGATTTAAAAAAATTACCGTTGCATGATGTGTAATTTGTTTATAAACCAGCAGATATGCCACAGTTTCTCGTTTAGAGGGATTAAAATATTTTTGGTTTTGTAAATTTTATTTAAAAAATATATCTGTGCAGAACTATATATTTGTGATTTAAAAAAAAAAAACTACTAACCGAATATATTTCGAATTGGATAAATAAATTATTTTTATACGAGAATTTCCAATAATTTTTTTCAGCATAAAACTGTGTGTTTGGAAAATAAATAATATATATATATATATTTTTAATTTTTGCACATTTAACCAGTTTAATCAATCGGTTTTTCTTTTTAAAGGTTGATGCCATCTATCTTGAACTCCATGATTTGATGGCAATAAGATAAAAAATCTGTATGTAATTAAAATAATTAACAAAACATTTTTTATAATATTTGCCTACGTAGTTTTGGAACGCGGTGATAAATACAAAGAGGGAAAAAACTTGTAACTGATGCTTTTTTAAGTTATGCTAGAATATATGTAACATAACTCCCTACTCGGCAATACAGTCCATGGTGGTCCTATGTCGTCTGTCTACTGCCAGATTCAGAAACAGGTGCTTTCTTTTTTTTTTTTTCGGGGTAGGGTTGTTAGCCCAACAACGCTTTTACAGTCATATTAAATCGGTTTAAAGTGGATTCCGAACCACTGCAAACATTCAGGTTGCTATCGAGTGTCTTCGTTTCCTTAAATATGGAAAGGTGAGGTTTATTGCCTTTCAGGAAGACTTTCATGGGTACTGAACTACATTTGAGTATCGTATAAAAGGAAAAATCTGAACAATTGGCACCAGATAGCTTCAAAATCTTGTAATGCAACCTCTATTGTGATAATTGCCCTCCAGTCTTCCGCTCTCCTTAAAGTAGTAACCTTTAAGCCACGGATTTAAGCCTGTGCTTCTTTCATGTTAGTTACGAATGCACCTCATATAATTTTTTTTCAATTATAAATTTTCCTCCAGAAAAAGCCAAGCGAAATATAGTTAAACTCTACTGTTATGATACACAATCCCTTCCTCTATGAAAAATTAATGCTATGCAGAATATAATGAGGGTGATATTATAAAAGATCCTCCTCCTGTGATCTTTCCCTGGTATTTTCTCTCTGTGTTGGAGTTTATCCATGAATCTTTAAAGAGACCAGCTCGTAAAACTTGACTGAAAGAGAAAAAGATGTTTATCTACTTTTTCGTGTTGTCACATTTTTATCTCACGTAAGGCTTGTGATGGAGGTATCTTTTTATTCACTGCAGTACGCGTAACCCAATGGTTAGAATACATCCTGGGCGAAAATAAATAATGTTACACTAATTTAAATATTTCCCCTATTATACGATGCGACCAAATGTTATTTAGTTTCAGGATTTAAAAAATTACCGTTGCATGATGTGTAATTTATTTATAAACCAGCAGATATGCCACAGAGTTTCTCAGTTACATAGATTAAAATATCTTTGGTTTTGTACATTTTGTTACAAAAGAAAAATACCTGGGCAGAGTTAAATATTTGTGGTTTTTTTTGAATAAAAAAACCTGGCAGAATGTATTTCTAATTGGATAAATAAATTATTTTTATATAAAAATTTCCAATAATTTTTCTTTTCAGCTTAAAAATTGTGTGTTTGAAAATATATAATTTTTTTTTTAAATTTTTTGTACATTTAACCAGTGGAATCAATCGGTTTCTCTTTTTTGAAGATTGATGCCATCTATCTTAACTCCAATATGTGATAGCAATAAAAAAGGCTTTATGTAATTAAAATAATTAACGAAATATTTTTCATAATATTTGGCGACGAACTTTTTGGAACGCGGTGATAAATACAAAGATGTTAAAAAAAAAAAACAACTTCTAACTGATGCTTTTTTTAAGTTATGCTAGAATATATGGAACTAACTCACTACACGGCAATACAGTCCATGGTGGGCCTAGGTCGTATGCCTACTGGCAGAATCAGAAACAAGAGATGCTTTTCTTTTACTGGGTAGGGTTGTCAGCCCAACGCTTTACAGTCATATTAAAACCGGTTTAAAGTGGATTCCGAACCACTATAAACATTCAGGCTGCCATCGCGTGTCTTCGCTTCCTAAAATATGGGAAAGGAGAAGTTTATTGCATTTCAGGAAGACTTTCATGGGTAACTGAACTTCATTTGAGTATTTCATAAAGGAAAAATTTCACCACCTAATTAGTACCAGTACCACAGTAGTACAGTAGTAGTTTCAGTACCAAATAGCTTCAAGATCATGTAACACGTTACCTCTATTGTGATAATTACCATCGAATAATTAATCACCTTTCCGTTTCTTAAAGTAGTAATCTTTAACGCACGCCAAGGATTTAAACTTGTGATTCTTTCATGCCTAGTTAATGCACCACATGCATTTTTTTTTATTAATTATTAATGGTACAAAAAAAAGCCAAGCAGAATATAGTTAAAGTTAGTTAAAACCCACTGTTATGATATACAATTCCTTCACTATGAAAAATTAATGCTATGCTGAATATAAATGAGGGTGATATTATAAAGGAACTTCTCTGGGATCTTTCGCTGATATTTTCTCTCTGTACTGGAGTTGCCCATGAATCTTTAAAGAGACCAGCTCGTAAAACTTGACTGAGAGAGAAAGATGTTTATCTACTTTTTCGTGTTGTCTCATTTTTATCTCACGTAAGGATTGTGATGGAGGTATCTTTTATTCACTACGGTACGCGTAACCCAATGCTTAGAATACGTCCTGGACGAAAAATAAATAATGTTGCACTAATTTAAATATTTTCTCTACTATGCGATGCGACCAAATGTTATTTAGTTTCAGGATTTAAAAAAAAAATTATCATTGTATGATGTGTAATTTTTATAAACCAGCGGATATGCCACGGCGATTCTCGGTTACAGGGATTAAAATATTTTTGGTTTGTAAATTTTATTTAAAAAAATATCTGTGCAGAATTAAATGTTTAAAATTTTAAGAAATGTTTTTATACGAGAATTTCCAGTAAATTTCTTTTCATATTTGATGTCTGTGCATTTATTTTTAAGAAAATGTTAGTTTGGAAAATAAATTGAAAACTAATACAGTAAATCTTTTAACTTAATTTTAACCAATGGAACTAATCAGCGTTTTTGTCATCTATTGGCTTGAAAATCTGATAACAATAAAAAAAATCTTTATTTAATTAAAATAGCTAACAAAACATTTTTCATAATATTTGTCTATTCTTATATTTGCACTTTCTGAACTAAATGATAAATCATCATCATCATCATTGGTACAACTGCCCCATGGTGTACCAAGGTCGTCTGCTGACCGGGCAGATTTCGAGGGTAGAGAGGCTTTCTTTTACCGGTTAGGGTTGTCATCCCTACTCATAACACTCTACAGCCATGTTAGACTAGGACCTACGTATTAAGTGTATTCCGAACCACTACAGACATCCATGGCACTGAGTGCCAGAGCGCTAGTCACTCAACCATCAGGCCCTCAAATGATAAATAAAAGGGATGGGGGGGACCCTTCTATCTGGTGCAGTTTTTCAGCTATGTTGGAATATATTATATATATATATATATATGCATAATTTGTTTGAGTCATAAAATATTTCTGGTGTCTTTATCTATCGACTCAAAGGCGTTTTGTTTTATTCTATCAGACTGGAAGTAGTAATCCGCAGTACAACGAAATATTGAGCACAATTTAAAAAAATCTTATAAATACGTTTCAAGATTTTGAAATTAAACAGCCTATTAGAAATTATTTTTTATCATAATATTTAATATTTATTACTTGCAATACATTATGGCATCTAAATGACTTTATTTTTTTTTTTTTTTTTTTTTTTGCCAATTTTTTTATGGGATATCAAAATTTTGTTTAAACATCAAATCAAAATTTTGTTACTCATCCTATCGTAAATCTAAGACCTTCCCTGCACAGGCAGCACCATAGTTTGGTGATCAAATATTTCATATACTAAAAGTAATTAAATACTACTTCTTCATTCCTCATAAAGCGCGCATTGGTGACTCGGTAGTTGCCACACTGTTCAGTCCCACACTTCAATTCAGATTTTTAATCTTCGTTGAAATAATCCTCCATCTTACCATACTATAACGGTGGTCGGTTTTGGATCTTCCTGATAATAAATTCTATGTCCACCGATTGGATGTTTATTAAACTTGCAATAAGAAAAGAGGAAGTTAAAAAGGAAGCACTCGATGAAGGTAAGTAGTCTACTCAAAAAATGTTTGCTTGAGAACAAGGCTTAATATATTTTCTCTAGGGTGCGTTATTGAACAATTTCGTCATTCTTGAAAAGGAACGGGCTCCATCTATTAATCCACTTAATAATCGCCAGTACACAAATGTTTTGTTTTCGTAATAATAATAAAAAAAAAAAAAAATCGAAAATTATCGAAAATCGTCCTTGCGCAAAAGTCTTAAGGGATACAAACACACACATTTATAATAAACATAAAAATCAAAAGGTTGAACGACAAAATTACATACTAGATCTAAAAGAGAATATTAAGATCCGTGCAAAAACTTACGACTGGGTGTGAAACCCAACCATCCACCCACGCGCATCGCATAGACACACACACACTATATATATATATAACAATCAGAATTACATGGTAATTCTAAAAGATAATACTAAAATCAGTGTAAAATGAACTCACCCACATTCGTACTGCTCTCCCACTTTAGCTAAAACTCGTGAAACTCACCCAAACCCAACCCACCCACCTACACCCTACGCACAAACGCATATACATGTATAATATGTGCGTGTAATCTAAAAGCGAATCCAATAATCTGTGCAAAATATAGACTGATTATGAAACCCATCCACACCCACTCATCCATACATCACACACACGCACACAGTATTTTATTTTAAAGAGGGTCTTAAACTGAGCACTTTTATCGCAGTTTTTAAGAACTATGGTTGTATTATTAATCGTCATGAATTCTTTAAAGTGTGCGCAAAGGATATCGCGTTGTATTTTTATAATTATTATTTGGTTGAGTTAAAATTTCTGTTCATGCAAAATTGAGAGTGTGTATCAATTCAATAATTTCTTTTGTGTAGAATGCCAAGTACCGAAAATATCTTTTCAACCATACCATATGCAAGTCGATACCAATTCCACCCTTTTCTAAAACAACTCATTCGCAGCAGCCTAGCTGTTATTTGCATCTCTCAATCCATCTTCCACCTTTTCTATTTTATGACACCCATCCGTTGATGTCATAAAGTATGTGTATATATACATATATATATAGCAAAAGAAAGAAAAATTGCAGCGTCTTGCAGAGTGAAAGAAGAACTAAAAGCTCTTTCGTCACCTCCCTTTTAGTGTTCCAAACGAATCTTTTCTGCGTGAATCCATGCACCAATCGAGCATTTCCAGACCATCTGATTGGTCCGAGATTAATGGTTGGGGGCATTGTCGCGAAGAAGAAGAAGAAAAGGGGAGATTAATCAAAATGTGGGGGAATAGCTATGTCTGTTGCCATGGCGACCTGCTAAAGCCTTGTGATATTTGCTTCGAGACGCGTCGTCTTTAAAATGGAAAAAGGGGTAAGAGGCATATTACGACGGTAACGAAATGATTGTCGTTATCGGAGGTCTGCAACGTTGCCGACAGTTTCTGGTATTGGTTTTACCTTGTAATGGTGTATCTCGTTATTTGGTTTTGGTTAAGTTTACGGATATCAGGTTGGATTGGTTTCGCGTTAGATGTAATTGGCTGGTTTAGGTTTCGTTTAGTTGGAGAAGATTTTGATGGTGCTTTTATGATGATATTCTGGGGAATCATCTTGCAGGATTCCTTTTTTTTTTTTTTTTTATTTGCTTTATTTTCGTCTAGGATAGCGAAATGAATGGCTATGTCTCCTTTTTTTTGTAACATTTTAAAGATTCAAAAGGTTTTTAAATAATTTTTAAAAAATTGATGTATTGTTAGAGAAAAAATAATTCTCAGATTACAGTTTGTAGTATAATTATTGCTATATATATATATATATATATATATATATATATATATATATATATATATATATATATTATATATATATATGCCAATTTAAGTGAGTGATAATAATTAATATTATCTGCTTCATAATTTTTAAAAATAATTTCATAACGAATTGGGGGAAACTTTTTTTTGCCTTGTTTTTTATGGAAATGTGAAAATGAACAATGAAATGTGCTTAAAAAAAATTAAAAAAATTTTTTTTTTTTAGGTAATGATAAAACGTAAGAATAATCGGTAAAAAATGGAAGAAAAACATTTTGTAATAATTTTATTTTATTATTTGAAAAAAATTATCATTGATTTCTTCAACCATTTTTTGAATATATACTTAACTGCAAATGATTGCTAAATTAACTCTTATAATTTCATTTAAATTAATTCTATTTTAGTTCATTTAATTTAATCTTAATTTTCATGTCTGTGCACCAAATAAATACATTATAAATCCCAAGAAAAATTTAGACTTTTTAGTAGTAATTTAGTTTATTTGTTTGTAGTAATTTATTTTTTAGCAAATGTTGCTGAAAGCAGACGATTATTAAATGAATATTTAAAAAAAAAGTAATCGAAATCAATTATCGTTTTCATTTAATTAAAAATTATCTAATAAGAATTTTTCTTTTTGTTTTTTAACTATGCGCCAATAATTTCATTAAAGTTTTACTATTATTATTATTATTTTGTTATAACCGCATAAATTAATTTACTTACTAACTAAATAATGGCATTTATTTTTAAAGAAATGCTGTTCAAAGCAGACGATTATTAAATCAGTCATTTAAAAAGTAATCGAAATCAATTATCGTTTTCATTTAATTAAAAATTATCTAATAGGAATTTTTCTTTTTGACTTTTAACTACAGATAAAATAATTTAAAAAAATTAATTAATAGTGACATTTATTTTTTTGGAGCTAATGCTGTTGAAAGCAGACGGTTATTAATGAGTCATTTAAAAACGCAATGAAAATCAATTATCGTTTTCATTTAATTAAAAATTATCTAATAAGAATTTTTCTTTTTGACTTTGAACTACTGATAAAATAATTTTAAAAAATTTTAAAATGGCATTTTTTTTTTAATGCTGTTGAAAGAAGACGATTAATAAATGAGTCATTTAAAAACGTAATCGAAATCAATTATTTTTCATTTATAAAAAAATTATCTAATAAGAATTTTTCTTTTTGACTTTTAACTACAGATAAAATAATTTAATAAAATTAATTAATAATGGCATTTATTTTTCGTAATGCTGTTGAAAGCTTTTATTAAATGAGTAATTTAAAAAAAAAGTAATCGAAATCAATTATCGTTTTCTTTTAATTAAAAGTTATCTAATAAGAATTTTTTCTTTTGACTTTTAACTACAGATAAAATAATTAATTAACAATATGGTATTTATTTTTTCGAAGCTAATGCTGTTGAAAGCAGACGATTATTAAATGAGTAATTTAAAAACGCAATGAAAATCAATTATCGTTTTCTTTTAATTAAATCTTATCTAATAAGAATTTCCTTTTTGATGTTTGACTACAGATAAATAATTTAAAAAAATTAATTAATAATGGCATTTATTTATTTATTATTATTTTTTTTTTTGAAGCTAATGCTGTTGAAAGCAGACGATTATAAAATGAGTCAATTAAAAACGTAATCAAAATTCAATTATCGTTTTCATTTAATTAAAATTATCTAATAAAAATTTTTCTTCTTGACTTTGAACTCAAGATAAAATAATTTTAGTAAAAGTTTTACTTTTATTATTATTTTAAAATATTAAAAAAGAACACACTCAAAAATATTTTTTATACTTTTTGTTCGAAATGTTTTAATAAAAGTTTCCAATGCTTTCACGAAATTTGCATCACTCAATCTGCAAACCTTCCCTCAAATATTCCACCTCCATATTCCATTCGATTTGTGTACTCAAAAGAGGTGCGGGTGTGACATCACTGGGGCATATCTACATCTCGCTCGGCCCCATCTCTCATTTCACCGCTGAGTGGCAACGGCCCTTTATTGCTGGCCCCCTTCATTTCGAGAAGAATCTTCACGCCTCACCGGTTTACTACCAGAATTTGATCTCTCGCCTGGGCCCGGGCCCTAATAGTCGCCTGGGACATTCGCAAGCAATATCGGCCCGCCTCTTAACCGAAGAGCAAGGAATCTGAATGTCTCGCATGAGATCGGTTGACTGGGCAGTTAGGCTGGTGGAAGTAACAGATTTCTCTGTCCCTCTTAAAAAGCCCGAGGAGGAATGCGGGGTGGTCGTCTTCGAGAAAGTTGGGGCATTGAAAAAGGGGGTCTGGGGGATTGGGTGGGAGGGTTACTTGTGAATTTTAATTGGGGATTTTGGAGTGAAGACTTGCTTTTATGAAGGGTGGGAATTTAGAATTGAAAGATTTCGGCTCTTGTATTTGTTTGTTTCTTGGTAAAAATGCTATGGAAAGATGTTATTGTTTTTTATTCTTCAATACTGTCAAACCTATTTTCATGCAATTTTTTTTTTTTTTTTTTTTTTTTTTGTGCGGTATATATAAGAAATTTTTCATCAAATGCATATTGTGAATAAAAATTAATACAAAAAGAAAACTACAGATGGCTGTCCAAATAACATGCAAATTAAAAAAAAAATCCAACAGATGGCCCTCCTGATATTATATTATCCCTTTTACTACGAATGTTATTAGATGAGGTAGTGCTACATCGTGAGATTTTGATTTGCATATTTTCCATGTATGATTTTTTTTTTTTTATGCGGTCCCTATTTACTGTGTATCAATTTTTTTAAGATTTACAAACAATATATTTTATAGCTACTTATAAAGTTTCAAGATATTTTCATGCGATTTTTTTTTATCCGATCATCTATCCGTCAGCTCAAACCAGGTTTGACTATACACTGAAGTGACAAAAGTCATGGGATACCTCTTAATATCGTGTCGGCCCTCCTTTCGTCCGGCGAAGTGCAGCAACTCGACGTGGCATGGACTCAACAAGTCGTTGGAAGTCTTCTGCAGGAATATTGAGCCATGCTGTCTCGATAGACGTCCATAATTGTGAAAGCGTTGATGGTGCAGGATTTTGGGCACGAACAGACCTCTCGATGATGTCCCATAAATGCTCGATGGGATTCATGTCGGGCTATCTAGGTGGCCAGATCATTCGTTGGAATTGTCCAGAATGTTCTTCAAACCAATCGCGAACAGTTGTGGCCCGGTGACATGGCGCATTGTCATCCATAAAAATCCCATCGTTGTTTGGGTACATGAAGTCCATGAATGGCTGCAAGTGATCTCCAAGTAGCAGAACATAAGCATTTCCAGTCAATGTTCGGTCCAGTCGCACCAGAGGACCAAGTCCATGCCATGAAAAAAACAGCCCACACCATTACGGAGCCACCACCAGCTTGAACAGTGCCTTGCTGACAGTTTGGGTCCATGGCTTCGTGGTGTCTGCGCCACACTCGAACCCTACCATCAGCTCTTACCAACTGAAATCGTGACTCATCGGACCAGGCCACGGTTTTCCATTCATCTAGGGACCAACCGATATGCTCACGTGCCCACGAGAGTCGCTGCAAGCGATGTCGTTCTGTCAGTAAAGGCACTCGAGTCGGTCTTCTGCTGGAATAGCCCAAGAAAGCCAAATTTCTCCGCACAGTTCTAACAGACAAGTCCCTTGTACGTCCCACATTAATTTCTGCGGTTATTTGACGCAGTGTTGCTTGTCTGTTAGAATTTACGACTCTTGCAGACGTCGCCGGTCTCGGTCGTTAAGTGCAGGCGGTCGACCACTGCGCTGTCCATGGTGGGGTGTTATGCCTGAAATGTCATACTCTCGGCACACTCTTTGACACAGTGGATCTGGGAATGTTGAATTCCCTAACGATTTCCGAAATGGCATGACCCATGCGTCTAGCTCCAACTAACATTCCGCGTTCAAAAGTCTGTTAATTCCCGTCGTGCGGTCATCATCACGTGAAAACCTCTTCACATGAATAACTTGAACAGAAATGAAAGCTCTGCGAAAGCACTGCGCATTTATACCTGTTCTACGCGATGCTACTGCCATCAGAAAATTTGCATATTGCTATCCCATGACTTTTGTCACTTCAGTGTACATGTAAAGTAGCTATAGAATATATGTAGATTTATTAATATAAAAATATTTTTAAAAAATTCGTATTGCATGTTTATTAATTGTCGGATAATAATGATAATGCACAAAAATAATTTTTGAGAGGTTCCTTTTCTCTTTAAAAATTTGACGTCCTGAGTCAATGATATTTTCAATCTTTTATGATGTGGAGGGGCACTATCATGCTGGAACCTCAAAAACGCAGATGGGATTAAAAGTCTGCTAGAAATTCAGTAAGTATGTTCAGAAAATAAATAATCGTGATTAAGCTCAAGATATTCACACTTATGCTTTCCGATTTAAATTAATTTTGTATTTCTATCTTTGTTTGTTCTTTGTATATGTATGGATTTTACTCAATAATGTAATTGGCAATTTTTTCGAGGAAAAAGAATATAATTAAACATTTAAATATTAAAAAAATTATTCTTATTTTATTTTACTGACGATTACATCTTTTGTCAATAATGTGCTAGCCTAGATTAAGGACTCTCATCTACATAATTTTATTTGTACGATATTTATTTGCCAAAAACGTTTTCCATTAAAAAAACTTAATTCAGGAAAGATGTAGTTACGGCTACATAATGTATAAAAAAGTGAAAGCCTGTTTGTATAAACATATATTTGTGAACATTTTTAGGCTTAAGTATAAAAATAAATAAATCTATAAGTAAAAGCCATTTGACTCACTAATTTTGCATTTGGTTACAAAATAATAATAATAATAAAACTTGTTTTAAATTATTGTTATATTACGCAAACAGTTCATTTTTAATTATATTATTGATTTTGTATTAAAAGAATTAAAACTTATACCTTAGATAATTTATTAATTTTTTTAGTTTATGTATATGTGGCATGTGGCTAAGTTATTATATGCGTCTGGCTGTCTACTTAAGTCTGTTCAGCTCTTCTATAAGTGATACTAAACTATTTTTAAAGATAATTTTAAAATTATTTTAATTGACTTCAATCATATCTGATCACACTCACTTCATTCTTTTCAAAATAAAAAATAAATAAATAAATAAAAACGCGTGCAGTGAACTAGACATCATTATCATTAATAATTTCCCTCCTCTCCTGTAGGTCCTTTTTTAGTACGCCAATTATTATACACTTTCCTTTACGTCTTACGGTCATAATCCGCCTACCTTGTATCACAGCATCGCGTGTAAGTATCTTAAATGTGATGGAATTGATGTGAAGTAAAAGACCTTTTGCATAGTAATGCGGCTACTTCACACTTAATGATATTTTGTTCATGTGCACTTGAAATTACGTGTCACTCGAAACGTGTAGGGGCTTCTCAAGATCTGCAATTTATTCGCTTATTAAGCGGAATCGGGATTGCTGGTTTCGATTCTGTGTGCCTAATTGTGAAATATACGCCCTGTGGGCTACTAATGTGAGGCCACAAGTTGCGGTGTCATTTTATTCGATTCGATACCCTTAGTCACATATGTCATGGGATGGCGTCGCAGTATCTATGTTTAACTGTATTTTTGTTGATTGATTGTGTAATGTTCAAATGCGTTTGACTAATTATAGGTATCGATATGGAATTACCTAGATGTTGTTTTCATTAGTTCACGCCAATATTTTTATCAATAAGGCGTTATATAAGTGTTTTATTACCTTTGCAGCGCTGTTCACCTCATTGAAATGGCTTCGTGTTATATCAATGTTTAGACTTCAATATTTTTGTTGATTGATTGTGTAATAATAACTGATTGTATGACTAATTGTATGTACGTTGATGACTAAGTTTGCAGGTATGTTATGGTATCGATAATAGTATAGATATTTGTTTTCATTGGACTCTGTTTTTTTTATCGTATCAGGACCAGATTTTGTGTTTATACAGAAGACTGCCAAAACGAAATGGTAATGCTTTTGGTTAATATTCAAGAAAAGTTATATATTCAGTTTTTGATTTATCGAGTTTATTGAGATGTTATTCAGTGATTTACATTCAAAGAACTTAAACTTATTCCGTATGCGTCTATCTTTTGGGTTCAAATTGTACAGATAAATATAATGAATCATCTTATAATCATCTGATATTGCTATGATAATAGATACCAGTATACATATCAGCCCATTCCTTATCCTTGAAAGTTAGATACTCACCGAAATGTTATGCGTTGCCATCGGCTTTTCATCACGGAGGTCAGTATGAAAAACTTGGTCATGGTAGAAGTCTTACCGTTTTACAAATTGGGTTTGACTGGCTTAGGAAGCTATATGTGTATATAAAAGGCCTGATGGCTGAATGACTAACGCTTGATTTCGGGTTTGTGTCCTGGCAGTGCCATGGATGCTTGTAGAGGTTCTGAATCCACTTTAAGCCGTAGGTCTCTGTCCATTACGGGTTTGGGTCTTTTTGGGCTAGGGCTGATAACCCTACTCGAAAAGTCAGCGTCACGGGCCAAGTCAGACTTCTACCTACGGGTTCTCCATTACAACATGGGTTTAGTACCTCCTTTTCTTCACTTCCATGAGAGACTACATGTATTCTTGAACTTTGTCTGACAAGATGCTGCTGTCGACCAAGTGGAATAAGATGTATATCGGGGTCTGATGGCCGCGGTGCCTGGTGCTCGGTTCACATATGGTACTTTGTTCATGCACTGCACTTGGAAATTACGTGTCCTCGGAAACGTGTAGGGCTTCTGAGATCTGCACTTTATTCGCTTATTAAGCGGAATCGGGGTTGCTGGTTTCGATTCTGTGTGCCTAATTGTGAAATATACGCCCTGTGGAGGCTTCTTTGGAGGCTCCACAATTTAATGTGAGGCCACAAGTTGCAGTGTCATTTTTATTCGATTGGGTACCTTAGTCACATGGCTTGGTAGTATCTATGTTAAACTGTATTTTTGTTAATTGATTGTGTCATGTCAATCCGTTGATGATGACTAATTGTAGGTATCGATATGGAATTATAGATATTTGTTTTTCAATGGATCGTAATATTTTTTATCGTAATAAAGGCGTTGTATAATGTTTTTACGATACCTTTAGTCACACCTATGTCATGGATGGCTTCGCAGTTATCTATGTTTAACTGTATTTGTGTTGATTGATTGTGTAATGTCCAATCCGTTGATGACTAATTGTAGGTATGTTATGGGTATCGATATGAAATTATAGATATTTGTTTTCATTAGTTTTCATTGGTTTTATCGTTTCGGAGGATTTTATGTCAGCCACAGAATGTGCAAAACGGAATGGTAATGCTTCTAGTTAAGAATTCAAGGAAAGTTATATTCAATTTTGATTTATCAGTTATTGGATATTTATTCAGTAGATTTGCATTAAAAAAGGGCTTAAACTTATTCCATGCATTTATCTGTTTGGGACAATGTCCCAATACAGGGTATATATCCGGAATGTATCTTGTATGTCTGATATTGCTATGATAAATGAATACCAAGTAAAGCATATCGGCCATTATATTTTTATTGAGACTTTAATACTCACCAAATGTTATGCGTTACTCATCTGTTTTAAATATATATTGATATCAAAATCAATAGTAGAAATCTTGCGAGTTTTGCGAAATGGGTTTTATTGAAACGGCTATTATATATATATATATTGAAATTACACAGCGTCTTGACTGCGTAAGCTATGAAAATAATATTATATATATATATATATATATATATATGCCTAACCAGTCGAAAATAGCCCGCTAGCTCTGAAATCAGTGCTATGGACTTCGGGTTCGAAGCTTTGAATACGTAA
>BPLR01010595.1:0-51170 GCA_021605095.1 Caerostris extrusa | reverse complement strand
ATTAAGCGATAAGCAGAGTTTTCTAATTGCAGTGGGTGGTCTATACAGAGAAAACTATTATGAAGCTGAATTTTTTTTTGTTTTGTTTTCATTTTTTCTCACTTTTGATTTTATTACAATTTCAAGATATTTTTCAAAATAATCGTTTTCAAATTTAAAATACAATAATTGAGCCCATTCAATCGGTGAGGCTGAAGTCCGAACACCCCTAGTATCCTAGACTTAAAAGGTCTTATCAGACAGCTTTGATTTGTGCTTCAACCAGACCAGCAAACCATCGTTGCCACTCAAATAACGAGAGTTCATCTGCGCACTCTTCCAACATTTGCCCTCTGTTTGCAATTACGGGAAACGTTCGACTTTCATTTTTTTACCATACCAATGATTACAACGGAGTTACATGATTTTTTCTGCAGTGCAAAGCAGATCCACGTAAATAATGCACACGTTTGTAGTTTTTAAGCGGAAAAGCTCTATTTGTTTTGTGTTGAAAGTAACAAAATAAACCTTTGTGACATCAAAGATATAGGAATATCTCAAGTGACGGAGTAACCATTCGGAGAAATTTAACTGGCAAATATTTGGCAGATGAATGGGTTAATACAATGAACAAGATAAAGATTCTATCTTTGAAAGAGCTTTGAAAAACCAGGATATTTCTTGCAGACATATATGGTTTGAGTTTCCGTGTTTCTTCTATGTGACATTCAAATGACTGGCAATTGTCACTAAAAATCTTCTACATCAATGTTTCGTAATTTTGCTGTTGTGCAAAGTAGACCCATAACACCCTGATAGTTTAGGGGACACATGATCGCAAGAAACAAAGGGTAGTTTCTGCTAGAGAGGAGGATTTTTATTAGGTACCATAATTTTAAAAACATTATGCTGATGAAGGAATTAATGCCTATCATTTATAAAATAAGTTGAAATTATATTCGTCAATAAATATAAAAAATTATGTTTATATTGATTATTATTATTTATATTATGTCTTATATTATATATTTATTTATTTTTTAAGTATTTGTGAAGTATTTTAAGCATTTGAACTATTTAAATTAAGCGTTTTTGTTGAAAATTACAAAAATTATGTTAATATTTCACAATTACATGATTTAAAAATTAAACTAAGCAAAAAATTATGGGCATAATTCTTCACAATATTTAAAATTTCGCTTTTGTACCTTTAAAAAATAATTGTAATTATTGAAATGAACAGAACGATTAAATACAGTAATCATGTTGTTTAGCATTTTTATAATTTCTCAATATTCAAATTCAAAATTGATTTAAACGTATCAGCGTGATTCATTGAAGGGACTATTTTAGGCGTAAATGATTGTACACATGCAGGAAAAATCGCTGGTATCACAAAAATTTCAAATTACTTTAGTGCTGTAGTAATGGTAGATATTTTGAAAAGTAACATGTATGTTATAATGCTGTTATGCATCTTAAGGCATACTATGGTGCTGTTATGCATCTTAAGGCTATGGTGGTGTTAGATCTTGAAGGCATTACCATGGTGGTGTTACATCTTGAAGGCATACTATAGTGCTGTTATGCATCTTAAGGCATACTATGGTGCTGTTATGCATCTTAACTATGGTGCATACCACTGTGGTGCTGTTGGGCGCATTAAGTAGCACTAAGAGCTTGCTATGGTGTCAGTTAAGTCATGCCAAGGGCATTATAAAGTGTCGTTATGTCATGCAACATGTTTTCTTGGTTAAATGGCATAAGGTAAAAACAACTTGATATTTTGTTTAATTGTTGCTAAGCAATAACTATAGGAATTTTTTTTTACTATTTTTTTTTAATTTCCATTACAGCAAACACGCATTTTAAATAATTATTTTTATAATTGTAAAATAAATTTATCAAGCTTCTCTGCTAAACAGTTCACAAAATTGAGAAAAGCATAAGATTCACACAACGTGATATTTAAAAGTAAAGATATTTATTTCTCAAAACTTAACCAATTATAGTGAATGGAAAAAAAAATTGAGGCAGAAAAACAAATCATAAACATGCCAGATTTATTATGTACATGCCCTCGTCGCCAGACACGAGATATACAAATTGTCTGCATAGATACGAAAAACCAAATGAATACCTTCATAAATATTTATAATTGTGGAAAATGCACCAAAATTTTTCTTTTAATTCATCTCAGAACATTTTGTACTGTTCTTTTTGTATTATTATTAGAAATATCTTTCTTCAATCCGCTCAAAAATTATGATCTCTGAATTAAACATAGCACATCAGGAATAGAACAAAAAAAGTGTAAATAAATTTCTTGAAATGTAGAAACTTCTCGAAATGCAGAGTGTATTCAAGAATCTCGTTTTTGTTAAGCCGAAACAATTTCAAAATGACCGAACCCGCCGACTGAACTCATTATAAATTGAATTCAACTCAGTCAAATATAAATTTAAAAACACATAATCAGTTCATTAACTTAGGTTAAACCAATTAAATTCAGACACCAATTATATGCTACTTCTCATATTTAAAAACACCAAAGGGAAGAACTTCAACTGTGTAACCAAGGAGAATTGACTGAGATTGAGACCAAAGAAATTTGAATAACTTCATGAGAAGCAAGTGAGTCTCAGAGACACCAAACAAATAAGTTTAGGTATATTAAGAGGGAAATGATTATTAAAAATCTGAACTTTTAATCTTTCTGATAATCAAGTTTCAAACGATGCTAAGTGTTTTTATTTTAACAAAATGCCTTAACAAAATGTCTTACGGGAATGAAAGACAGATTAAACAAGCCGATAACAGCCATTTGAGGTTTACACTTTTATTACAGTGCTTTTTTCCAGTCAGCTGTTGACTGAAGCTCAGCTCAGCCTGTTTTCCACTGAACATATAACTTCAATTCCACCCAAAATTTGATTAGAAATTAGAAACAGATGGTAGTTCAATTTTGTCTTTCTGTGAGACACATTTTTGAAAAAAAAAAAGTTTTTTTAGTTTAAAGTAATTTATTAGTTTCGTTCATTTTTTTTTTTTTTTTTGTTTGTTTTTGTTGAACATCGACAGATCTCGTATCCATTTATGAATATTATGAACGGAAGAACGTTTCCACTCATAAATATATGACAGAGGGAAATTGCCTTACGGAGCACTTTTAATATTAAGCATCGCGTTTGTGTGTTGTATGAGGGAAAAATTGGAAAATTTCCACCATGCAGCTTGATGTCAAGCGAGACGTTTTACAAAATATAGTACTCTAGCCACTCTGTGATTGGTGGAATGAATGCAAAAAATACACACAATTCATATTTCTATTGCTAAGGGTATTATCAAAAGGTAGTGTTAATAGAATATTATGGCGAAAGTATGAATAAAATATTCTCTGTTATCAAATTCAACAATTAAAAGAGAACAAAAATTTTTGCAAATAATTGGAAATTGTAAATTTGTAAATATGAAAAACAGTAATTTGAATTTCATATGTTATCGCAAAAATTGATATGGTATATTATTGATACATTTCACACAATGCAGTAAAATGCCTCAATAATGTATAAGAAGATGAAACTTGTTGTCAAATATCAGTAACTTATTTGGCGGGTCACACTATTTTAAAATTACAATCCACAGTGTATTCAAATGATCATCCCCAAAATAGAAAACCCTGTTTGCGGTCGCGAATCTCATCTTTCTGTCGTGCGTGTTTTACGTTGTTATAGTCTGTATCATGCATTAGGTTTTTTTTTTTTTTGACACAGTGTGGGAAAATTCCTTAAGTCTAAACTGCTAAAAAAATCTGATGAACAAAAGATGAATATCACTGGAGACTATAAATTGGTCGCACATTCAAAACATTGTAACTTATAAAATATACAATAGCGAAGATGAAAAGGAATGAAGCCAGAGAAATTTTCATCTTATAGTTATTTTCCTTGTAAACCACCCATGTTACGTCGAGTCTTTGACGATAAGGCCATTGCTAGTAGGAGAAAGCTTTTAGTATTTCACCGAGAAATACGTTCCTTAAGATGTCTCCCGGATCGACACGATCACTTTAGGCTCAGACAGTCTTCAATATAGCTTTTGACCTAAGCTACTAAGTAATATATTACAAAAAAACCATTCATCTCTATAATTATTTTTATACTTAATTTTGAATTCATCATTGATTCTGCAGTATTTGAGTTTTCGCTACTCATCAATGATATGGCAGAGAATTGTAACCCATTCTACTATGTGCATTATGAGCAATATGATACACAGTTGATATGTCTCTCTCAGACTTTCAAGTCTGAACATCTTCATATTTGTCTGTCACACTAGATAGTATGACTACCATTGCAAGACTATCTGCCAAAATTATAAACTTTTTCTTCGGTTTCCAAAACAGAAATCGTTAGCGGAATTGAAAAATTATCCACGCATACAAGTTAGAGAGATGTACAAAATGGTCTAGAATAGATAGGTATAAATATAATATATTGTCCTCCTAAAAACGTAAAATCGAAATAAAAAAAATATTCACGATCCTTAACTTAATTTTTATTTGCCAAAACGAGAGATAAACTCGCCAAACCTAGACTTTTCAAAAACTTTCTAAGATCCTATCTTCATTCCATTCCCTTATCCAAGAGTTGATTGAAGGAACGAACAGATGTCAGGCCAGAGTTCGATAATCGGCTAATAAAGAAAAAAAAATTCGAATGACAAAAAGATTTAAAAATCATACTTGCCTGAGGCATTACCTTGAAGACGCAATCTTCATTTTCTTTTTTCTTCTTCTTTTACGCCTTATAAAGGAGAAATTTAGTTCCATCACACTGTGTTACATGGAACGCAAAAGGAGGGAAAGAAACTTTCATTCCATTTCGAACCTTTATATTTTTTTCTTTGCATTATTAGCATATTTAGGGTTTACGTTCCAATTCGCAAGAGATCAAAACCAACTAGGATTTTTCCGCCGAAAAACAACGAAGATCACTTTTGGAACAGTTGATTCTTCTTTTTCACGAATACGAAATTAGGTTTCACGTGAAAGAAAAAAGCGATTGCTCCTGAAATTTAGAGATTGGTTGTTGCTCGGCGATTTCTTTTTCTTCTTGCTTTTTGTCTCTATTTTGAAACATTGTTCCCAGACTAAAAGATATTCCAGTCAAACGACTGCGACGGTTTTACGCTAAAAGTTCTCATTTATAAAGAAAAGAAACTAATGAATATTTTATGAGCTTCTTTATACAAATAGATAAGACCTTCGTTACTTTTTTTTCATATTTTCTTACAAAGAGCAACATCAAAAGCAATATTTTTCTGAAAATGAGGCTTTTACTTTGACTGACCTGACTTTAAAAATCTTACTTTAATATTGACTTTGCATAAAACTTGTAATGTTTAAAACAAATATAGACTGTTTACACTCAAAAATTAATATTTATCTTAACATTTTATAGAACGTTAGAATATCTTTTTCATAAAAATAAATTTTATTTTTCGCTATTTTTAATTTCACGAACTACTGATACCTTTTATATTGAATTGAATGTGTATCAAAAACTAAAATATATTAATATAAATTTTATTTTCTATCATTATTTTTCTACTTTCTTTTGATTCATCATTGATTCACCAGAATTGTAACACAGTATACTATGGTGCACCATGAACAAACTTACACACAACTAATATGTCATCTGCCAGACATTAAAGCCTTAACGTCTTCATATTTGACTGTCACAACTCCAACTAGATAGACTGAATGTCGTTGCAAAACTATCTGCCAAAACTATAAATTTTTTTCTTGTTTTCCAAAGCAGAAATTATAGCAGAAATCACTAGGGAAATTGAAAAATAACTGGACATGTAAGTTAAAGAAATGTACAAAGGGATTATAAATAGGTAGATATAAATATAATATATATTTATCCTCTCTAAAAACGAAAATCGAAATAAAAAAATATTCACGATCCTTAACTTAATTTTTATTTGCCAAAACGAGAGATAAACTCGCCAAACCTAGACTTTTCAAAAACTTTCTAAGATCCTATCTTCATTCCATTCCCTTATCAAGAGTTGATTGAAGGAACGAACAGATGTCAGGACAGAGTTCGATAATCAGCTGATAAAGAAAAAAAAATTCGAATGACAAAAAAGATTTGAAAATCAAACTTGCCTGAGGCATTACCTTGAAGACCAATCTTCATTTTTCTTTTTTTCTTTTTTACGCTTTATAAAGGAAAATTTAGTTCCATCACACTATGTTACATGGAACGCAAAAAGCAGGAAAAACTTTCATTCCATTTCGAACCCTTATTTTTTTTTTTCTTTGCATTATTAGCATATTTAGGGTTTATGTTCCAATTCACAAGAGATCAAAACCAACTAGGATTTTTCCGCCGAAAAACAACGAAGATCACTTTTGGAACAGTTGATTCTTCTTTTCACGAATACGAAATTAGGTTTCACGTGAAAGAAAAGCGATTGCTCCCTCAAATTTAGGGTGGTTGTTGCTCGGCGATTTCTTTTTTCTTCTTGCTTTTTGTCTCCATTTTGAAACATTGTTTCAAGACTAAAAGATGTTGAGTCAAACGACTGCGACGGTTTTACGCTAAAAGTTCTCATTTATAAAGAAAAGAAACTAATGAATATTTTATGAGCTTCTTTACACAAAATAGATAAGACCTTCGATACTTTTTTTTTTCATATTTGCTTACATAGAGCAACATCAAAAGCAATATTTTTCTGAAAATGAGGCTTTTACTTTGACTGACCTGACTTTTAAAATCTTACTTTAATATTGACTTTGCATAAAACTTATAATATCTAACACAAATATAGGCTATTTACACTCAAAAATTAATATTTATCTTAAGGTTTTTATAATGCCAGAATATTTTCTTTATGAAGAAAAATAAAAATTTTATTTTTTTTTTCATATTTGTAAATACACTAACTATTAATATATTTTTCGGTTTAACTGAATGTGTACCAAAATTTAAAATATATTGCATATTTTTTAAATTGGAAATATGACAATAATTTTAAATTATCAGAAAGTATTTTAACAATATTTTTAGCTTAATAAATAACTAATAATAAATTACTATTAATGGTAATAGCGAAATAAATATACTTTTCAGCATGTTGCTTTAGTTAAAACATCCATATTACTAAATAAATCCATTTTTCAAAATCAGAGAAAACTAGAAGAAATTAATTCGATTATTTCAAAATTTCAAAAAGCAGATTCTTTTTATACAGTATATCAAATGATTAAAAGGCCAATGCAAATTAACGTCTGCCATAGTGCGTAATATAAAACAGGTAACAATTGTGGATAGTTTATATTGTCTTTATCGTAGTTCTAGGAAGATATCGCCAATGATGCTGCTATGACTTTGTCTAAGACCTTTTTCGTAATCTGAGACCTTTTTCCTTTCCGTTTTCTTCAACTCGAAAGTCGTTTCGTAATTAGATTATATAAAGCAGGCTTGTTCTACAGAAAAATAAGCTACATCTATCATATGGACGTTATTGGGCAAAAGTGGTAGAACTTCACTGGTGGAATTCTCTGAAAGATGAAGTTGAACAACATCAAGGCAAGATCTGAACTGCCTCTATGATCTAAGGAGCCCAAATTTCAAAATTGAACTGATTTGAATTGTTCGAACTGGCATAATGAAAAAATTGTTCTCAATCGAAGTCTATTATGCATCGCTGTACTCGGCTGAAGTGTGTTTACGACATTCTTAACGTTTGTTTTTAACCATACCGTTTTGAAAAAGCCATCTTCAGTAATTTCATAACTGAAGACGGCTTATGTCTATGACGGCTTATAGCTTATGTTTACCAGCAGACCGGCATCGCATGTTGTTCAGCTAGGAATGTCGCTTCAATCGAGGAGAAGATGAACATTAGGTTCATGAATAAAATGGTCAAGATTCATGATCTGAATTTTAAAAGGCATACAGTGTAATGGTTAGTGTGTTATCGCTTGCGACAACAATAAATAACAAGGAGCTTTAAAAGCTCTACTATATGGACATGCATGCATTACACTTTTAATGTTAGCTCCCTATTGCTGAATATCCTATGATCAATTTTCATCAAGATAATGTCATTCCTAATACAGCTGGCACAAGGTCACCAGACATTTAGCTAAACTGGGCATTGGAAGTGTATAGAAAATTAAGACAATAGATTCTAACACCCAAAAATTTTGTTAATATAATATTAATTAAAAACCTTAAATTTCTCTAATCTAAAAAAAATTGAGGAATGCCTGGTATTATGTCTAGCAAAAATAATATACGGAAATTTAATCACTATTTACCTAGATGACAGTCCAGCGATAATTTGCTTTACCACCAGAGAAGGTTTCTCCAGTTGCTGATTTAAACATGCAATATGCAAATGATAATCATTGATTGGTTCTACATCCTTAAAATTTTATCATTTTACAGGTATATAGAATTCCCATGTATTTTATTTTAATAAAAAACAGTACTATTTTGGCGTAGGGCTAATTTTACTTTCAAAGTTACATACATTTTTTACATGAATTTCTATTTTAAGACAATCATAGAATGAAAATAAATATCTACTAGATTTGAAATATATTTATACTGATGATCTCTGAAAATGTTTCGAATTCTGTTTTCTGCTATAGAGTTTCAACAAAGAAAATTTCTCAACTTCTTAACTATAAAAGACAGAAGTTGTCTAACTATATCTATTGACAACATCAATGTATACTTTTCAAAAATAACTTGACATACACATTAATATTATACAGAATTTCAATGACAATGATTGCAACATTCTCTGAAAATCATTATCGATAAATGATTATTAATTTATCTTGCTCGTCGTTAATAATTAATAAGAACTTTTAGAAAATGGATCATACTGATAATATTAAATATATTGTTGAATTCATCATTAATGTCCAATGGCTAACAAATATTATCAATTGTTCTATTCTTGTAAATACATAGTCATAATTAAGACATAGTCAATATATCAGGAAATAAAAGTTCCCAGCCAAATCAAAGTTCACACACAAAAGTAATATAAATAATGATTAATTAATTCAAACAAACTAGGACAAACATTCAAAACTTATATTTAAATTTGCAAGTTTTGATAATATGAAAAGAATTCAAAAAATTTAACGAAAGATTTAAATTAGACACATAGTTAGCATTATTTAAATTGAATAAAAAGTTATTTTGAAATATAACTCTCTAACAAACACAACTCCTAAAGTAGCCCTCTTGTCTTTGGCAACACAGCTGTTTGAAGTTGTGCAGCCATAATTAAATTTCATGGGTTTATTTTATTAAGGGTTACTCTGCGCAGAAGTCTTTCACCGAAATGGAAATCTCACTTTCGTGAGTAACGATCCGGATTCGCCAGGAGTTGCTGTTCACTTTTAAGATCCCGACAGCTGAATATATTCGCCGGTCTCCTCATTTATTACCCGCAATTAAATGAATAGCGCGAGGTTGGGACATTCGTCCTCGCATCGTTTGTCAAAGCGGATTTGAGATACGCCTGCACTGGAAGGATTTCGCTTGAGAAATGGTTAACGTATTCCTGCTATAGATATGTTTGATGGACCTTGCGCAGACACCTTTGCAAGTCGCTATTGCATATTGGAGATTAAGTTGATTAATTACGTCTTGGGTAAAAGGCTTTCGAAAAAGGTTTATTTTTTCCTTATTTGAATGGGTTTTTAATTCAAATGCAAGAAAACAGGGGAGAATATTGTAGCTGAAATTTAAAAGTTTTCAGTTTAGAAATGGTTAACGTATTTATGCTGTAGATGTGTTTGATGCACCTTACGTAGACACCATTGCAGTCTCTATTGCATATTGGAGATTATGTTGATTAATTACGTCTTGGATAAAGGCTTTCTGGAAAGTTTTTTTTTTTTTCCTTATTTGAGTGATTTTTTTAATTAAATTTCAAATAAAAAAGGAGAGGAAAAGTGCATCTGAAATCTGAAAGTTTTCAGCTTAGAAATGGCTAACGTATTTCTGCTGTAGATGTGTTTAATGAACCTTACGCAGACACCTTTGCAAGTCACTATTGCATATTAGAGATTAACTTCATTAATTACGTCTTGGTAAAAGGATTTCGAAAAAAGTTTATTTTTTTCCTTATTTGAAGGGTTTTTCTTTAACTAAAATACAAGTAAAAAAGAGGACAATAAAAAAACATTGCAGTTCAAATCAAAAGTTTTCAATTTAGAAATGGTTAATTACAGGCAGGGGATATGTTGGATTGGGAATGCATATGCAGCTCTACAGTAAGTTTTGCATACTTGAACGGCTTAAAATAAAAATTTAAGTTCTGGTTTAAAAATTAAAAGTTATAAATTAAAGATGGATAAATTAATGCTTTTTTTTTTATAATCTCACTTTCATGAGTAACGATCTGGATTCGCCAGGAGTTGCTGTTATCCCATGGCTGAATATACGATATATCTGTTGCTGAATATCCGATGGCTAACAAATATTATCAATTATTTTATACTTCTAATTACACAGTCATAAATAATACATAGTCAGTCTGAAGTATTTATGGAAATAAATGTTGCCAAACAAATCAAAATTCACACACGAAATAATTAAATTAATGATTAATTAATTTAACAAACTATAGAAAGACCTTCAAAACTTATATTTAAATTTGCATGTTTTGATATTCCATTATATGACAACAAAGAATTCAAAAATTAAAGCAAATTTTAAATTGGACACATAATTAGCATTATTCAAATCGAATAAAAGTTATTTTGAAATATAACTCTCTCACACACACAACTCGACCACATATAACAACATGGCTTTAGTAATACAATGTTCATACAATGCAATTGAAGTTTTAAATTGGACACATAATTAGCATTATTCAAATCAAATAAAAAGTTATTTTAAAATATAATAATAACTTTCTCTCTCTCTCACAAACTGCTCTTACAGTATACCACATATAACGGCTTCAGTAGCAGAACTGTTTGAAGTTGCGCTACCACTTAATTAAATTTCACGGGTTTATTTTATTAAGGGTTACTCTGTGCAGAAGTCTTTCACCGAAATGGAAATCTCACTTTCGTGAGTAACGACCCGGATTCGCCGGGAGTTGCTGCTCACTTTTAAGATCCCGACAGCTGAATATATTCGCCGGTCGCCTCATTTATTACCCGCAATTAAATGAATAGCGCGAGGTTGGGACATTCGTCCTCGCATCGTTTGTCAAAGCGGATTTGAGATACGCCTGCACTGGAAGGATTTCGCTTGAGAAATGGTTAGCGTATTCCTGCTGTAGATGTGTCTGATGGACCTTAAGCATACACCTTTGCAAGTCGCTATTGCATATTGGAGATTATGTTGATTAATTACGTCTTGGGTAAAAGGATTTCGAAAAAGGTTTACTTTTTTTTTTTTTTTTGCCTTATTTGAATGATTTTTTTAATTAAAAAGAAAATAAAGAAAGAGAGGAAAAATGTAGCTGAAATGTAAAAGTTTTCTTTTTAGAAATGGCTAACGTATTCCTGCTGTAGATGTGTTTGATGAACCTTGCGCAGACACCTTTGCAAGTCGCTATTGCATATTGGAGATTAAGTTAATTAATTACGTTGTGTATAAAGGATTTCAAAAAGTTTATTTTTTCCTTATTTGAATGGGGTTTTTTAAAATTAAAATACAAGTAAAAAAAAGCGGCAATGAACATGCAACTGAATTAAAAGTTTTCAATTTAGAATAAACTTCCAGCCATGTGTTTGAAAGGGAATACATGGACAGCTCTATAGTTAATTTTGCGTTATTGAGCAGCTTAAATTAAAAAATTACGCCCTGGTTTAAAGAATAAAAGCTATAAATTAAAGGTAGATAAATTATTATTATTATTTATTTTTGAAAAAATTATATTTTAATGGTTTTAAGAGCAAACAGACAAAATGGAAAAATTTAACTATATTCGAAACATTTTGGTTTTCAAATAATAAAGTAATCTTACCTTAGATAAGACATGTGTAGGCAGATCTACAGTTACTCTTACATATTTTTGAAATTGGTAAATTACATTTCAGTTGATAAATTCTAATAAAGTTAACGTTTGAAACAAAAGTGTTTTGAATAAAACTTGATTTTTGCTTAAGTACCTTAACAGTTCTCAAGTAAAATGTTAAGTAAAAAACAAGAAAAGGAAAAAATATACATTCAAAAGGATTCAATTGAGAAATGGATAAAGTATTTCTGCTGTAGATGTGTTGGATGGACCTTGCGCAGACACCTTTGCAAGTCGCTATTGCATATTAGAGATTAACTTGATTAATTACGTCTTGGTAAAAAGGATTTCGAAAGGTTATTTTTTTTTATCTCATTTTGAATGGTTTTTTTAATTAAAAACGAGTTAAAAAATGGAATATGTGAACTTTCGAAAAAGTTTATTTTTTCCTTATTTGCATGATTTTTTTTAATTAAAAAGCAAATAAAAGATGGGGAAAACATGGAGCTGAAGTCAGAAAAGTTTTCAGTTTTGAAATGGTAAATTTCCTGCAGTGGATGTGATGGATAGAGAATGCAGCTCTATAGTTTTTGCATACTTGAGCAACTTAAATTAAATACTTGCAGTTTACCTTTTAAAAATTATGTCCTGGTTTAAAAATTAAAAGCTATAATTAAAGGGAGATAAATTATTATATATATATATATATATTTTAATTAATTAATTAATTTTTAAAAAATTTTCTACCTTAATGGTTTTTAAGTGAAAACTGACAAAATGTAAAAATTTAATTACATTTGTAAGATTTCGGTTTTCAAATGATAAATTAATCTTACCTTAGATAGGAATTCATAGACAAAACTACAGTCCCCCTTACATATTTTTAAAGTTTGGTATATTACATTTAGATGATAAATTCTAATAAAAACGTTTGAAACAAAAGTGTTTTGAAAAAATTGTTTTTTTTTTTCTTAAGTACCTTAACGGTTCTTAAGCAAAATTTTAAGAAAAAAAAAGGAAAAATTCAATTAAGAAATTGAGAAATGGATAACATATTCTTATTGTAGATGTGTTGGATACAGAATACATGTTTATCTTTACAATATATTTGCATAGTTGAGAATTTAAGCTTTAAATTACTTTTTTTGGTTTATAAGTTATTATTGTTATAGATTAAATAATTTTCTTTGAAGTAACTTGATATTTTAATGGTTTTCAAGTACAATGTTAAATAAAAAAAAAGAAAAAGAAAAGAAAAAATTCAGTTGTATTGCAAAGATTTTAGTTGATGATTAACGTCCAGTTGTAGATGTGTTTTAGACATAATATTTGGATAGCTCTACATAGTAACTCTTGAATATTTGAAAAGCTTAACTAGGTAAAATTATGTCTGAAATAAAGGTTTTCAAAAAGTGTTACCTTTTCATTTCAGTATTTAAGACGTTTTTAAGAAAAATGTATGTAAAAAAGCAAGAAAACAATTTAACGTTATTTGAACGATTTGTGGTGAGAAATGTTTATGTGTAGTAGTGTGTAAATGTGTTGATATAGATGTGTTTCATACAGCATATATGAATAGATCTACAGTTTCTCTTGAGTTTTGAACAGTTTAAATTATGTCTTGATTAAAATTTTTGAAAATTTTTTTCATATATGCCTTTTCAAGTAAAATACGTAATAAGAAATATAAAAAACTAGAACATTCTATTTGTTTTAAATGTAAAATGGCTAACGTATTCTCTCTGTATAAACGCTTTATAGCGAACATAAGATCATATCTTCAATTATTTGCATATTTGAGATATATAATTGATATATTACTTTTGAAGTTTGAAGTGATTATTTTCTTTTTCAATTTAATGCGAGTAAAGTGAGCTGCAGTAAGAAATGAAGAGTTTAAACTTCCGAAAATGTATTTGTAAAATATCCAATAAAAACTTAATTGGATATTCAATAAAATATTATTGCATATTTAAAATTTTAAAACACAATAGCATAAATAATAAAAACTATATTAAGCAAATTAGAATATTTTAAGTATAAATATACAATAACTCTAAATAAAATTATTTTAGTTATAATTTTAGAAATCTCTCACAATTTAAACTTTTAAAACATTCCATAAAAATAATTACAAAATAGGATTAAATATAAACTCATTATTATTATTATCAGAAACTATAATCATCGATTCAAAAATAAAAAAAAATATTCAGTACTAATTATGAAAAATGTCAATTCAAAACTAAGTGGAATTAAACTGCGAAAATATATTCCTTTTAATGATTTCAATTTTAAATATTTGATAATCAATAAAATTTCTTAATACAGATTACAAGATTTATTCTAAGAGTGTGATATCAGATTTGAACAAAAGCCTTCTAATCAACTGGGTTTACGTTTCTAATCTAATTCTTTCGATTCAAAAGCTTATTATTTAACTTAATTTAACCTATTATAGAACGTGATGTTGTTAATAGGATATTCAAATAAAATATACAACAAATTCTAAACAGTTGGGTATATAAACGTAAATCAGAGCAATCACATTTGTCAAAGTAAATTTTCTTAAAATCATAATCTCCTTGAGAGATTAAAAAGTGATAGCAATTTGCTGTAAATAATACTAATTATCATCTTATCTTAAGCATGATTCACAATTTATGTATTGGGACAACTATTCAAGGTAACAAAATATCATAATTATTAGACGCTCATTATTCTTATAAACTTAACTCCTTCAAAGAATGAGAAAAGCTTATAATGCTAATTACGAAAACTGCCACTCAACAAATTAAATCAGTGAAGTTTAACTGAAAGTGACCAAATTTCCATTTAACCATTCAATTCTTCAGCACCCGATCATCAACAAAATTCCCAATCCAGATTCACTAGTAGGATTTATTCAAGGAATAGGATTACGTCAGATTTAATCAGTGGGCTGATATCTTCTTCTAATCAGCTTAGAGGATATAGCATTTCCAATGATGCAGAGAGAAGTATTCAAGGATTTAAGCTCTTTCACTTCCTAATTATCAAGTTGGAATTTTTCAGCTTTTTTTTTCAACTATAAAGAATGTGAGCTACAATTTCAATTAAAAATAATTAATTATAACTCAGGTTAATTACGAAAAGTAAATTACTAATCCAGTTTCTCTGAACTTTAGTGTTTTTGATATTTACTTCTTTTTCCAGTTATTAGTATATTTTTTTAATTTTATCTAATTAATTATTTTTAATGTCTTCTGAAATCTAATGAATACTTAAAGCACTTTTTTTAAAATCTTTTCAGTAATCTGATTTAATTATTAATTACAAATGTTGATATTGTTTCTTTGAAAGATTATTTATTTCACAGTTGCTTGTTTTCATATTTTACAAATTTAAGGCGAATTTATACAAAGTTGTTAATAAAATTCCTGTTAAAATATTAAAAATATTTGCTACTGGTTTTTTTTTAAAATATTTTTCTGTTTATGCTAACCATAAAAACATTACCAAACTAATAATTTTCATTAAAATAGTCAATTTGCAGACATAATAAATATAAATTAAAGTTTTGATGAATTTTTATGACAGAATTCCTTAAATTCTCATATAAATCTTTATAAATTATGTGCTATTTAAACAGGAGTTTTCATATCAATAAAGACACAAAATTAAATTTTTATATCATTGGAAATTACTTTTTAATTAATAGTTTCAATTAAAACATGGTAGTTTTTCGTTTATTTAAGCAAAACAAAATATAAATATTTTTCATCTTTTTTTATTATTAATTTATTATTTCAATTATCGATCAATTAAACATATCTCATATCATTTTTTATATTTTATTTATACAGACATGAACTCCTGTCAAATGGTTTAATTAAAATATTATTGTTTTTAAACCATTCTAGGTTCTTATAAATTGATGGATTAGTTTTACATTAAATTTTTCTTCTATTAAAGTGAATGCAAAAGCTATAACACCTGCTCTTGAATCCAAGCTAATAACGTTTTTGCTTTTGAAAACGACTTCCTCTTTTTTTTGTATTGATAATAAAATGTCGGCGTCAGACCAATGACGAGTGACTAATTGTTTTCATTTTTACCAATGGATGAAAAAAAAGGGTTTGTTCTTTTTTAATATTCAGCATCATCAATTATTTTCATCTGCAAATTATAAATGTGTCTCATAGTTTTGACATAACTTCGATATTTCCTAAATGTTCTATAATAATAATAATGAAAAAAAATTTAGCTTGCTTTTAAGTAATTAAATCTTCCACTCTCTCATGTGCATAATTAAATATTTAAACGAAGCTATTTTTTTAAATAAATTGATATTTTTTTCGGTGTTTTAATTTAAGATAACTAAAACTAAACATTTTTTTTAAGAAACTGAATACAAGCATGAAAAAATTATTCAAATTGAATTTTTTTAAAGGACGTTAGTATTCTATTTTTTTCAATTCCTACTATTAGTTCACATACTCGCTATATATATATCTTGTTCAAATTTTTAATCGTTAATAAGATACTTTTTTTATTCCTCCACTCTAGTTCAAATACATTTTTTTGAACTTGCAGTGGATGATACTTGATGTTAATACAGTTTTTCAAATATTAATTCATTAATTAAATTAAATTAACTAATTTTAGCTCTAAGCTGCAGTTATCTACAATAGATGGCGCCAGATGCAAGAGGAAAATTTCAACTTTATTTATAAAGGACTTTCTGCAATATAGTGAAAATAAAAGTCGGAAATGACTTTAAAAAATTTTATATATATATATTACTTGTTTATTATAAAAGAAATAAGTACATTCAATTAATGTCCAATAAAACATAACACATTTTATTAATTTAAAATTGCACTTAAAAAAAAATATTCAGAAAATCTATATTAATATTAAAACGATTCATATTTTAAAAAATGTTAATAATGAATCTTTAAATACAGTTATTTTATATTCCGATTCAAATACTTTAGTCTATAATAAAAATATATCCTAAAAATCTTAATAATTTGTTTTATCATAATATTCTCTATCGATTCGTTGTTTACCATAGTATAAGTGTTTTGTTTACGGTAATATATCTTATCTGTCAACTACTGAATTGTTCGAGACTCCTTGTAATTGAATATGCTTCTGAAGTAGGTGGTTTGTTTACAGGGTGTTAAAAGTTTCAGTACTCCAAAAATTGAATTTGGGAACACGATTTCATTATTGCAAGATTATCCCTGGCTTGAAAATACAAAAAAAAAAATTATATGTTATAGTTTGCATAAAATTTATTCTAAATTTAAACTTATTTTATACCTGAAATACATCTTAAGACATATAGATTTGTAATAAAATCGCAAATAAAAGCACCCACTTCTTAGCTCAGTGATGACGTGCGCAGAAGTGCAAGAGAATATAGTTTCCAGGAGATTTTTTTACCGGTGGTTGAAGGTGTCAGTATTCCAAAAATTTAATTTAGGAACATGCTTTCATTACTATAAGATTATCCCTGGCTTGAAAGTAGAAAAAAATTACGATATGAATACAGTTTTCATAAAATATATTCTAAATTTCAATTTTTTTAACCTGAAATACGTTTTAAGACATAAAGATTTGTAATTAAAAAATAAAAACGTCCACTTCCTAGCTCAGTCCTGACTCGCGTAGCTGAAGTGCAAGTGGATGTAGGTTCTAATCCGCATCCAATGCCTTCAGAATGCCTCGATAGCAGTTGTAACAACGTATATGAACCTTCTGCATTGACTTTACAGTATGGCCTTCTCGATTTTCTTCAATTTGCCATAGAAGTGCAGGCAATTACCTGTAAAAGTTCTAGCAGCCTGATGGCCAATTGGCTAGCGCTCTGACCCTTGGTACACAGACTTGAGACTCAAATTCTCATGATGACATGGATGTTTGTTGCTAGTTCGAATCCCCGTTGAACTATAGTCCCGGTCTAATCAGCTTAAAGTGTGCTCAAAAGGACCGTAGAGTGACAAATTAAACAAAACAAGGTAAAAGTCCTCGAAGAAGGCAATGGCCCTACAAGTTACGATGGACAGTTCTTTGTTAGCATAAATAAGGCGGGGGTCCACCAATCAGTGGCAATAAAATAATGTTACAGGACAATATCAGTCATTTTTTCCCTTACTCTTACAAATTTGTCAAAAATGTTTCTGTAAACAAAAGAAAATAAGAGCGTAAAAAAAAAAAAAAATGTATTCCTACTATAACAAAAAATATTCAAAACTAAACGAGTGGAATCCTCCCTGTCCATAACATTATGCTCAACTTTTCTAAAAACAATTAAAAAACTCTTACCATCCATCAAGATTTTAAACTGGTTCGACGTTTATTAACCTCCTAAGCTTAATTTAAAATAGCTATTGGCTTCGTTGCTAAAAAATAAACTAAATCTCGTTGTGGTAAATGAGGGGTACCATAATTGCGAGGCAGGAGTTGAAATGCCTCATTATAAATTCCAGCACCAGAAGTTTACTGCCTGAATGAAAGTTATATAGGTGAGGGTCTAGTATGCTCACGGACCGTAATGTCTGGATCTCTGTTAATTGTACTCATGCACGAAATTTCGAGTGGTGTAGCTCCAATTCTTAATTAATCATTGGAAGCATTCTGTTCGATCCATTCGCTTGCAAATAAAACTGAAAGATAATACACGCGCAAATTATACGAGAATTTTCATGGTTGAATAAAAAAGTCACAAAAATAAAGTTTTATTTCTTTTCAAAGAAATATTTTATCTGTAGTTTTAGAAGTAAGAAATTTAATTATATGGAAACGTAGTTTCTTGTTTGTAAAAGAAATTTTCTGTGCTAAATAGTTTAACTTGTACTAATACGAATTTTCAATGCATAGTATCTGTATTTATTTTGTTGTAAGTAAAAATAAATAAAATTTGTATGTTTTTAAAAGAACAATGGAAATTAATAGTTATAGCTTAAATAAATATTTAATGTGCTTTAGTTTAAAATTGAATTTAAAAATAAAGAATAGTTTTTTTACTATATGACTGTGTATAAACAAATTGTTTTAAACTTTTCTATTTAATTATTTTAAAAGCTGTTATTGAACCGTGGCATGGAATTGAAAATATTTAATTGAATGCGCAGTATAAAATATATATTGATAAATGGTATTTGTTTTTGTGAGTAAGAATAAAAGTAATGATTTTGTAAACTACTCAAATCATTTAATATTACACATTATTATTTGTATTATATTATATATTATGTTTTTACATATGAGTAAAATTCAGAAAGTCATACTATACTTTCTGGATTATTTGCCATATGTCATATAAGTGCGGAGTAGTCTCATATAAAAGTCCTCCTAGAAGACAATGCCCCTCCTTTCCTCATAAGCTGCAATGTGCAGTTTTTGTAAGCATAAATAAGGCATGGAGCCCACTATTTAGCATCAATAAAATAATGTTACGGTGTTATATCAGCCATTTTTACCCCTTACATTCACAGATTTTTGAAAAATGTTCTTTAAATAAAAGAAAATAAGAGTATGAAAAGTTTAAAAAAAAAAAAAATAGTGTGCATTCCTACCATAATAAAAATATTCAAAACAAAACAAGTGGAAACTTCCCTGTCCATAACAAAATGCGCCACTTTTCAAAAACAATAAAAAACTCTTATCATCCATCAAGATTTTAAACTGGTTCGACGTTTATTAACCTCCTAAGCTTAATTTAAAATAGCTATTGGCTTCGTTGAAAAAAATAAACTAAATCTCGTTGTGGTAAATGAGGGGTACCATAATTGCGAGGCAGGAGTTGAAATGCCTCATTATAAATTCCGGCATCAGAATTTTACTGCCTGAATGAAAGTTATATAGGTGAGGGTCTAGTATGCTCACGGACCGTAATGTCTGGATCTCTGTTAATTGTACTCATGCACGAAATTTCGAGTGGTGTAGCTCCAATTCTTAATTAATCATTGGAAGCATTCTGTTCGATCCATTCGCTTGCAAATAAAACTGGAAGATAATACATGTGCAAATTATACGAGAACCTTCATGGTTGAATAAAAAAAAAAAGTCACAAAAAAGTAAAGTTTTATTTCTTTTCAAAGAAATATTTTATCCGTAGATTTAGAAGTAAGAAATTTAATTATATGGAAACGTATTTTGTTGTTTTCAAAAAGAAATTTTCTGAGCGAAATAGTTTAATTTGTACTAATACGACTTCTCAATGTATATTATCTGTATTTATAAAAAAAGTAAATAAAATTTGCAATGTTTTTAAAAGAGCAATGGAAATTAATAGTTATAGCTTAAACAAAATATATTTAATGCGCTTTAGTTTAGTTGAAAATTGAATTTAAAAAATAAAGAGTACTTTTTTTATCAGATTATTGCGGAAAGGTTTGGAGATAAATTGTTTTAAACTTTTATGTTTAACTATTTTAAAACCTTTTATTGTACCTTACTTGATGTTGAAAAAATTTAATTGAATGTGCAATATAAAATGTATATTGATAAATGATAGTTGTTGTATTTGTAAGTAAGAATAAAAGTAATGGATTTTGCAAACCACTCAAACAATTTAATATTACAGAATTTTGTGTCTAGAGACAATTTAAAAGTTTTTTTTTTTTTTTTTGTCTGTTCTCATATTGGAAAAAATGAAATGTTATTAAAAGACTGTATCGAAGTTATAAAATAGTTAGTTTAAAATAAATTTATAATTATGTTTAGAATTTAAAAAGATAAAAATTTAGAAAAAGCTAAAAACTAAGCCATGAAAATTAATTCTGAAGAATCATCATAATTCAAACTATTATATAAATTGAGCTTTATCATTTTTTTCGTTGATCAGCTTTATAATTGTTAGGATAAATTCTACGGGTTTTTTTTCCCGTGCTTTAAATATTTATAATTTTTTTATTCAGCAAATAAAAATAAGTAAATGAATATAAATTAAAAGGAATTAAATGTAAATTATTATTCATATACGTTAAGAAAAAGTCCATTCAATTTAATAAACGAACAATTTATATATAAAATACCATTTTTTTTTTTTTTCAGTGAATCTTTATTTTCTAAAACATAAATATTTTAACAGTTAAAAGGACATTTTTTTCTTTTTGAATTCGTTCCTTTTTATTGTTATTGTTGAATAAATAATTACAAAACAATACTTATAAATTACTTATAAACTTATAACTTATAAACTGATAAACTTATAACTGATAAACTTATTTTTTATTGTCACCAGAATTTTTTGCTACATTGATGGAATTACTTTGGTTACATCATTAGTTAAATTATTCTTTGAAAATAATAGTACAAATTTTTACTATTCCTAATTTATTAGTTTTCGATTTATTTTGCAAACAAACACTGTTTTTTTTTTCTTCAAGAATGCTAACTATTACAAGATGGGAAAAAAATTACTTGCGAATACTTGAATAAAGTCGGTTATTTAAAATATCAAGTCTTTAATTTTGCACACATTTTTTTGTGTGTGTGGTAATGCAATTTAATAAAACTAAAAATGTTTTATTTTCCGTAGCCTTTCAACGACCGGTGATATTTGCTAATATATTGTGTAAAAATAACAATAGTAAAATATCTTATATTTTGCCACTGCACTAAAGAAAAATTTCTTTTTTTTTTTTCTCTGTGTAACATACTTGAATTTACGTTTTACATTGAGAAAAAAAATCATGCTATTAGCTAACTTTCTACAATAAGAAATTTTATATTACATTTTTAAAAATTTGATTGTAAATTTAGTTTAGTGAAACTTACTTTCAAATAATATGGTATACAAGCTATATTAAAAAATATATATATATTGGTAATCCTGAGAACAAGTGAGCAAAAAGTCTATATAAATTTAAAAAATTTTACAAAAAACTATTGATACGAAAGTGGAGTTTTCTCTCAAAGTATTGTCAAGATACGGAATTTTTTTTTTAACCACAACAAAAAAAAAGTTGTAGTTGAAAAATTTAATAATAAAGGGTGCTAACATGCATGCATGTTCTGGAAATTTGTAAATAAGAATGATTATAAAATATTTTGATACTCTGTCGATCCTTTATTTGATTGAATTGACTAATCGATCTATAGAATTGATTCTTTCAATTCTACTAATGTGGAAATTTTGGATTAGTACATTCGGGATTTCAAATAGTTCCCCATATAGATATCAACTAGAGTCAAATAGGGCTAGACTAGGTGGAGGTAAAGTGGCTTACCTTTATTACGGACCTTTATTTTATGGCCAGATATACATATTTTAGGGACTTTTTGTCCATTCTCTACTTTGGTAAATATTAGTGAAATGTTTCCTATACTAAAGATGCTTTGCATTAATATGATTAAAACATAATTTTAAATTCTATGCCACTATAATGATCTGCAAGTTTCTATTTAAAATGAGCATTTCCAGTAAGTTTCTATTTATTTCTGAAATTGACTAATTGTTCGCTGGAATGGTTTAGATAGTGCGTTGCTTTCAAACCCGACCTTCACAGAAAGCTAACTTGTCGAGGCTGGAAATGACCGCGGTAAATCTGTAGGCCAGATTATTCATTAGTTGGACTCCCAGAAGTGGGTACCATAATTTGAACAATCATGATAATATTCTTAAAGATGTTAATTCAAAATTAAAATATGGGTTTCCCTCTCATCAATGGCGCTTGCTGTGTACGCCGTATGTACTCTGTAACTACCGCTCAAGTATCGAATTACAAAAGATTACAGTTCAAATCCCTTGACTTTGAAGAAAATAACAGCGCAGTTCAATATTTAATAAAATAATATTAATAAACTTAAAAATTGAAATAGTAAGAAAAAAATTTGTTTTAAATTTGAAGAATAATGTAATTCACTAAAAATCTAATTTTATGTAATGAAACAATTAAAATATTATTTTTAAATGTGTAAAGTCAGTTATTTTATTTGTTTGTTTCTCAGAATGAGTTAACAGTCTATGTTTTAGCAATATATCAAATTCTTTAAAAGAACAGAATAATTTAAAAACTTGTACAAAAATAAAAATAAAAATTCTTCTAATTGTTAATTTAATTTCGCCAAGTGAATAAAAAAATACGTTTGATTTGGTGAATTAACTCCCACTTTCAAAAGTAGGGACACTTAAATCATGGATAGCACACAATGTTCATCGATTCTGGACGTACCAGGATCGTAATGAATTAGATGCCACCGCAACCGTTACAGTCACAGCTAGAGGCCCAAATTCAGCTTTAAAGTTCGCAGCGGCAGGAAATAATTCCGTGGAGTGGTAATTTATAACACCTTTATTGAATCACCAGAAGACAGCTCTTAGATCTCCTACGGTTCCCATACCAGGCATCGATTCTCGCTCTTCCGCTGATAGATGGCGCCACGCTATTTGACGTTTTCCACGTGCGTTAACGTATTTATGGTCGTACCCTGCGCGGAGTTGAATGGTTGGTTTTCACAGATTGGACATTTTAAATAAATTCACCTTCAAGCGGATGTTCATTGTGGAAGGGAATTATAATCATCGGAGTTGTCGGAAATTAGATGGGATTTCAAACATATGGAGTTTTGGAGACAGTTATAAGTGATGGTAGCAGCAAGATCAATTGTTATTGCAAAATTGTTTTGGGGGACGTTAATATTAGATGTTATTAGTAATTTGTTTTGTGTTTATTTATTAATGGTAAGAAAGTAAGAAGAAACTATGAAAGTGGTTTTATGATTGAATTATGTGTTAAAAGCAATCTTCATAATAATGTTCATGAATTTCAAAGGAATCAATCTTCTATGCATTAATATAATATTAATATTAAACATTAGCATAATATTAGTATAATATTATTGAATGAAAATAATTTTATAGAAAATTTAAAATATTAGTCAAATAAATCTCTTTTTGGCTGTGCATAGTGATGATATTAATCATTTCTTATAAGGAGATTAAGAGTTAGAAGAAGATTCTAAGGTGCATTAAATAACGTTGGTGCATAAGGTGCATTCATTATAAGTACTCCTCAATGTGCTGGCAACCTGACGGCTAAGTGGCTAGCGCAATGGCATTTGGTACCAGATGCTTTTTAGGTTCGAATGCTGCTGGTGGCATGAATGTTTGTTAGTGGTTCTGAATCCACTTTAAACTGCAGATCCCAGTCTGTTTAGTTCTCGTGTGCATAAGAAGACCGTGGAGCGACAAGCCAAACCTCAATGTGCTGGTTAAAACAGTTATGAAAATGTTTATTACCCTTTAAAAATTGTCAAATTAGTTGTTAGAATATTTTTGCATTTCAAATCAATCATAATTATTTTTTTTTAATTTCCCTAAAATTATTATTATTTTTTATTATTAATAATTAAATTAAATGTCTTGAATTTTATATATATATACTTGGTAAAATGGTAAAATTTATTTTATGATAAGCTATAATTGTTTTTTCAGAATATCATGCAAATTTAGTTTTCCATTAAAATAATATATGAAGATTTTTTTTTTTTTTTTTTTAAATATCAAGGGGAAAAATGATCGGTATGATTGCTATATATAATAAATACATATTTAGAGAGAAAATTATTTGAATTACTCTTACTGTAATTGATATATTATTATTATTTTTTTTATTTTTTATAACTTTAAAAACAAAATTAAAAGACAGTTTGATTTATAATTTATAAATTTGGATGGAATATTTGGGTTCCAGTTGCATTTCATCGACAAACTAATCAGATTTGTTATGACACAGCATATTGCAGATATTATAAACTATATTATACTAGTGAACCTAGTTTCATTCATTAAATAACAATCTGTCAGCAAAGCAGTAGAGATTCAATTCATTTACATAACTAAGCCCTTACTAGAGAGTGCAGCAATGTAAATACATTTCGACAATCGCTTTGTATGATTATTAATTAATGTGTCACCAGATTGGATAAAATATTCTGGGCATTCTGAATATTCTGGATTATATGGATAACCTATTATGTCCTATTAATCAATATGAAAGTAAATTATTGATTTTTTCTAACTTAATTTGTATATGTTAAATCAGTTGAAAAATATTGTTTTATCTTTTAATATGCTCGACTTATAGTTCAGGAAAAACATGCTCAACTAGCGAACAGAAAAGTAGAGGTTCGAATCTGTTGAAGTTGCAGGTATGTTGTAGTTGCTGGTATTGTTGCAGTTGCTGCTTTAAGATGGCGGCTGTGACAATGTGTGTAAATGTGTCGCATTGATAATCAGGCTGCCTGGTGGGAGTTTTCTGGATTTTCTCCCATACGACAAGCAAAATCGGGTACTTATCATAAAGTTCCCAAGGAAGGCACTGAACTATTCTCATCATTCATTGGTCGGTTTTCGTGGTATATATAAGTGATGCATAAGACCTGCCGATGTTCAACAACAGAGAAAAAAAAAACATGATATGCTCAACCATGACGTGATTGGCTAAGTCATAATTGCCGTCATCATTGGGTATTCCTGATCATTTCTATTGGTCTAAGTCATCATTGGTTTCATTCCCGTCTGTTAAACTAGATCCATTTTTACGTTACATTGACATGTCAGTCGCCTGTTTTTTGTTATATATTTATGGGCATTTTCTTCATTTCTATAGCACGGTGAACCAGTTTCCTTTAGAACAAGTATCATTTTATATTTTATTAATTTTTTTATTTTTATTTTATTTTATTTTTCATAGAACACCAGTGAAATTAAAGATGCTCTTCCAATCAATTCTTATTATTCTATTACTCATTTACAATTTTAATACACATTTGTCATTGAAGGTGCATATTTTATACTTATAATCAAAGATAATTTGAAAAATATGTAATTCATAAGGTTATATTTTTTGTCACATTTCTTAAATGAGCTTCTCCATTTTTTTTTTATTTTGGTAATACAAAATTAATTATTTCTCAGGATTTTATTTAGGAATCTTTAAACAGTATTTTTTTTTTTTATATATATAAATAATACGCACCTTTTATTTTTAAAGAATTTGATTCTGATACAGCATATATCTTTCTATCTATATATATATTAGAGTCAGATAAATCCTGGAAACAAATTCAACGTCTAAAATAAGCATATCCTTTGCATATTTTCTACCAATTTATTAAGTAATTGCAGTATTAAAGGAATTAATGCTTGTGTGCATCTTTGCCTAATCATCATTTATAATACTATTGTATTAGAATTAGTATAATGATCATTTACCTAAAACACTCAACATCAGTTGTGCATTACAGTTCTTGTCATTATTCACTTATTACTGCACCAAAATAAGTTATTGATAAAACATACTCTTCACTGCAATCAACGTCACCTGATCGATTACGAAAAAATGATTAATCGAATTAATTAGAGCGAATTTCGCTGTTACGGAAACTCTGCACGACAAACCTCATCCACTCAGAAATAAAGAGGTCAAATCAAAAAAAGTCTCTAACAACAATTAAAGGCAGTTGTTAATTACATTGGCGATTATTTGGTGCCCATTTTGGCGACAAAGAAGAAATTAGGCAACCCTTTGTTCTTATTCGTTGATGCGGGCTTGTTTGCAAGACACATCAGTCCAAAGAAGCACTAACCCTCATTGCTGTTTTCTGTTAGGGGTGTTTTATTCCTTAGGGGGAAGGGAGTCATTTTCAGCTCAGGGGATAACAGGGTGGGAGGGAGTGGGGTGAGTTTTCGAGCTGCCCTAAATGAGATCGTAAATCCATCGTCAAAAGAATTCCACTTGATGTTCGATTTAAATCTCCCTCGCTCTTGCCGTGGGGGTAGGTTAGGGGGTCCTCTTGGATTAGAAGGGACAGGAGCTCATTTTGTAGTTGGAGTGTACTTTACTGCGTCGACAACCGTAAAAAGAGGGGGCAGGGGTTCTGGAATGGATTAAACTGTCATTGGAATAATCGATGTTAGTGGCAACTAGATGGATTTCTTTAATACCCTTTCTAACACGTCTACCAAAGCTTTTTAAAATTTTTTTCACTCTACATCTTGATTTGTCACTTTGTAAATGGTGGATTCATGTTTCACCCTCCTTTGAGGAAAATAGATTCAATTTGGCTTTGAGTAATTGCCTTAACAGAAATGTACAATTAAGCAGATTGGTTGCTATCTTAAAAGATAAGGGGTGTAACATAACAGTTTTTTGTATACCATTGCACGGAAGCTGATGTTAAATTTTGCATCTTATTGCAAATTGCTGATACATTTAACTAAGAACGACGAACTGACAGATTTAAGAAGAGGAATTAGCGTTGCATGCAAAGATATTCTTTGATATCAAACGAAGAAGATGGTTGCTATTCAGATAAATATCTCAGTGATAACATCAGGCAAATAGCGCATAATGCTTTAAGTAAATTCAATGCTTTATTATTATGATGATGAGATGTACAGATGGGATTTTCTCAGAAACATTTCAAATGGCTCAGGGAATGACGCAATAGAAAGTTTCACATATTGTCAAAGCAGAATTAATACGTATATCACTGAATGAGGAAAAATAAGGATTTAAGGATTTTCTTCCTTATTTTAAATAAGGAAGGAAATAAGGATTTAACTGCAAACAAATATTTCATAGTATAAAATTATCATAATTATTTTTTTCGTAGCGACATTTTAAAAATACTATTAATTTTTACGATCACTTCTATTTGCTTGAAGAATAAGTCGAAAATACTTGTTATGAAATTTTAGTTTATCCTTTTTAGTCAACTATAATATATTTATATGATATCCATGAGTTATTATCGATATTTTGTTGAAGTAATTTTGACTTTGTTTAAAAAAAAACTCAATGTTAAAATTTTAATAAAAAAAAAAAAAATTAACTATTTTTTTTTTTTAAAGTAAGTAGCAACATCTCTTTTTATCTGCATAATGCAATTTTGCTGACATAAAATAAGTTGCTCCACAGATGCTTAAAACTAATTAATTACTGCATTAAAAAGAACATACGTTGTACAATGTAATGGGGTTAGTTGTGATGATAATGCAAATGATGTTGTAAATTAACTTTTTTACCTTAATAATGGCTCTTGAAACTTATTTGGATGCAAATTTCTGAATATTATTTAAATAAAGTATTTTATGAAAGAATGGCTCTTTTTTTCAAAAAAAAAAAAAAAAAAAAAAAAAAAAAAAAAAAACTGCCTCTAGCATTCATTTTTAAACATATATTTTCAATAGTTATCCTTTCCCTGTAATGTACCTTTTTATTACCTCGCTACTTATCTTATTTATTGAGTTATTTATTTATTACATTTAATCAGTAATTTCAAAAGTAAAAGTATAAGTCCTCTTTCATCACCACAAATAAAATTTATTAGTATTTTAGTTTCGCTGTTAATTTAATTTTAATACAATTAATCTATGTGCATTGAAGACATGATTTTTATGCATTTTTAATAATATTTTATTATTTAAATTATTATGCTTATCGAGAATCCATAGTTTTGATGGTAATATACGAGTACATCACACTCATACATGACATAATACTGCATACTCTAATTTTTGCTGCTAAAAAATGAAACGAATAAAGGAGTAAATACAATAATACATTACTTAATGTCCCATTTTTCCTGAGTTTGTCTTGATTATAACAAAAGTATAAAATATTTTGGCCATTTATAAAACGAAAGGCGCTTATTTGAGTTCTGTTTAAATTTTTTTTTAAAATTTTACTATCTACAGTAAAACTACAAAAAAAGTTTACTTAAGACAGTACTACTGAACTACAAGAATATTGAAATGGTCTACTGCAAGTCTATTGAACTACAATAATTTTGCAACTACAAAAATGTGCAACTGGCTGACTTAAATAAAACTACTTAATTATACAGAGTATCTCTTATGCATACCTTCTCAGTTGTACTTCGATTTTTGAAAATGCTGAGCATATGTTTTGTTTATATTTTGAAAAATCACTGCACATTTCAATGTACACATAAAAGATATTTTTATGATATCCAAAGAAAAACCAATTTTATTTTTACATTATTTGAATCAAGATTAATATTGTTTTTCGATATTCTTTTTACATAACTTTTATATAAGTCTTTAAAATTAATTTTCACAGAAAAAAAAAACTTATGCTTTCTCATTTAGCAATATTTTTATCTCTCTTTAATGTGAAATATTTCTCTACATTAAAGTATGCACTATAATCATGAATAAATTTACTGTTGTGGGTTTATTACAAATTTATACACAATTAGATTTCAAATTATGCATTTAAAAATTTATGATATAATTATCTTCGGCATCATATATAAATTAGCCGATATAGTTCTTGTAGAAAAGAAATAATTATGAGAGAAACGGAATCATTCATATTCATGAGTCCAGGATCATTCACGCCACAAATAAACTTGGGGGAGCTTAATTGAGAACTTTTGCTCTTCGTATAAACTATTCTGGTGGAAAAATTCAGCCAATAATGGAATGATTTGGCTACAAATGAGGAGAAGAAACTTAATCCACGAGGGATTCCTTTCTGATTAAAGGAGAGCAGCATTTCTAATGAAAGAACGGAACAGAGGGTTAACGCAATCAAAAGATCACGGTTCAAGAGAAGAACGAAGAAAAACTTCACCATCCATCCCTCTAACGAAACGCGTGCCCTGAGGCAAAACTCCTCTTAAGGGATGTCACGTGATGAGTTCTGTTTCCAATGTTTTTGTTCCACTTCGAATTCGATGGGCGATTTACCAGTGATATTGCGGAAGGAAAAGATCTCGAATATCACATCAGAAAGGTCGTTTCGTAGATTTGATACTTTTTTTTTTTTTTTTTTTTTTAGTTTGAAGAAAACTGGACATTTATTTTCTATTGCTTTCTTTTAAATTTGTTTTAGTTTCCACTTTCTTAAAATTTAGTTTTTAGTTTAGTATGTTGTGGAACAGAGGATAGCAAATTTGGCATACAAACAAAGAGAGAGTGGATCGAAAATTGAGAAGACGATCTAATAAACATATTCTCCTTAAATTTGTCGTATATATTCGTAGGGCAGAAAATCTTTCCTATGTCCGATTTGGGATCCAATGTTAAAGATGCGAAAAAGCAAGCAGGAAGACTCATATTTTAATCCATTGGCTAAGTACGTCGCAGTCACTGATTTCAGACAAAAATGAAACTGGATGACGATTGCGTCAACTTGTGTAACACTTTTCGCATTGATAATCAGGGTACTTGGTGGGTGTATTCCAGGTTCTACACACGCGACATGCATACTCGAGGCAGTTACCCTTAAAATTCCTCACGGAAAGCAATATCGTCCCCTCATCGCTTATCGGTAGGCTTTTCGCAGTATACACAATTTTAACACGAGACCTACCGTAGTACATCAAAAAGTCCTTATTAGAAAAGTGCTCGAACTTGAAAACATGCTACAAATTCCTCCCAAATTGTGTCAAATATGTGGGTTTTCAAGACACATGTGGTTAAAACTTAATCTATCTTTCTAGTGGCAAAATACTTAATGTCGAAGTATCTGGAATTTGAAAAGAAAAATATTTGAGAATAACAGAATAAAAATTAATTGTTTTTGTAAAAGTATATCTATAATAAATAAGTATAACTCGAAAACAAAATAAGTTCATTCAAATGCACTGTTCGTGTGGATAGTACTTTGGATGAAATAATTTAAAAAATATTTAAATTGTAAATGTGAAAACCATTTAGATTTGTTTTAAAATTTGTACTATAAATGTTGCACTTTCATTAATTTTGATATAAAGAAAACTTTAATAAGGAAGCTATGAAACAAATACACTTTTGATTTAGGATGTATTTAGATGTAGAATGTAAGAATCTTTTAAGATGTAAGAATGAAGTACATAACCAAGAAGGCTAAATTATAATTTTTTTATTATTTAAAAAAATCTTTTTTTTTTTATTCTATAATAATTCAGTGGATGTAAAATAAAACTAATAAAAAAATCAACTAATATTACAAAATAAATTATCTTACAATTCATAATCTTACAATAAATTTATTATTGCTTTACGTTTAAACGCAATTCAAAGATAAATTCAAACTATCTACACGATGTATAACTAGAATCGTCTCTCTTCTTAAAATTCAATTACTATTTGGAGAAAAGTTAGTGCAACAGTATCCTAAAAAAACAGCGGAATCATGTTGCAAGTTGCAGCAGTATAATCATGATGCAAATATTTATCTTTTCGAAAAAAAAAACGTCATGTCACAAATCCTTATAAATTAAATTTTGAAATAGGATGATGCTTATAAAACTTTTCTATTTCTACAAATTTTTCCAATGTGTATTTGAATTGTGTTGAAATACTATCTCAAATTATGTATTTCAGTAAGGAATTCCTACTTATAAAAAAAATATGTTTTAAAAGAAATTTTTTTAAATACTGATTCTTTAAATTAAAAGCAAATCTTCATTTATTTGTACTTAGTATATCTATAAAGAGGGACACCATTTTTTTATGTGGATGAACTAAATAGATAAAATAAAAGATAATCCTTTCCTAATGATGACGATAATTATGCTTTTAATGTCTTTAGTATATTCGTCTTATTTAATGATCAATGCTTTCCTATGTGAAACCTATAAAAGAATGTCGTAATTAAATATAATTAATTAAATATATTAATTTAAAGTTGTATTTTTCTAAAAATTGATGCTTTATAGCAGCATCTTTAATAATAAGAAAATGTTTGAAAACTAGGCCCTTAATATGTGTTCGTTCGCCCCTAAAGTAGCAGATTCAGCGTTATTCAGGGTGTATACGAAGGTTTCTGCGGTACACGGATCTATTGTTCACATCCCAAGAGTGGACCTAGGAGTTTTGATTAGGAGTGGCTTGTCAGGGTTTAAGGTAGGCCATTAGAAGTGACAAAAGTCATGGGATACCTCTTAATATCGTGTCGGCCCTCCTTTCGCCCGGCGTAGTGCAGCAACTCGACGTGGCATGGACTCAACAAGTCGTTGGAAGTCTTCTGCAGGAATATTGAGTCATGCTGTCTCGATAGACGTCCATAATTGTAGTTGATGGTGCAGGATTTTGGGCACGAACAGACCTCTCGATGATGTCTCATAAATGCTCGTTGGGATTCATGTCGGGCGATCTAGGTGGCCCAGATCATTCGTTGAATTGTCCAGAATGTTCTTCAAACCAATCGCGAACAGTTGTGGCCCGGTGACACGGCGCATTGTCATCCATAAAAATCCCATCGTTGTTTGGGTACATGAAGTCCATGAATGGCTGCAAGTGATCTCAAGTAGCTGAACATAAATTTCCAGTCAATGTTCGGTCCAGTCGCAGCAGAGGACCAAGTCCATGCCATGAAAAACAGCCCACACCATTACGGAGCCACCACCAGCTTGAACAGTGCCTTGCTGACAGTTTGGGTCCTTGGCTTCGTGGGGTCTGCGCCACACTCGAATCAATCTTAGTGAAATCGTGACTCATCGGACCAGGCCACGGTTTTCCATTCATCTAAATTCGTGCCCACGAAATGTCGTTCTGTCAGTAAAGGCACTCGAGTCGGTCTTCTGCTGGAATTTTCTCCACAAAATCCCTTGTAGTCCCATTGATTTCTGCGGTTATTTGACGCAGTGTTGCATCTGTTAAATTTGACGACTCTTTGCAACGTCGCCGGTCTCGGTCGTTAAGTGCAGGCGGTCGACCACTGCGCTGTCCATGGTGGGATGTCATGCCTGAAATTTCATACTCTCGGCACACTCTTGACACAGTGGATCTGGGAATTTGAATTCCTAACGATTTCGAAATGACATGACCCATGCGTCTAGCTCAACTAACATTCCGCGTTCAAAGTCTGTTAATTCCCGTCATGCGGTCATCATCACGTCAAAACCTCTTCACATGAATAGGTTATGGCAAAAAATGAAAGCTCTGCGAAAGCACTGCGCATTTATACCTGTTCTACGCGATGATTGCCATCTGAAAATTTGCATATTGCTATCCCATGACTTTTGTCACTTCAGTGTATATATATATTTTTCTAAAAGTTTGTGTGATTGTGTGTCACAATTTACATCCAAATTTCCTGGTATACATCTAAAATGAAGCTCAGATTAATTGAAAAAGGAATTCAATCAAATTCGAAGGATCAATACAAAATAGTCAATTAGGTTATGCATCAATTTGACGACTTTTGATAGGTGAATTTTCATAATTAACATTGTTTTTCATGCTGCTTTTATAGGTTATCGCAAAATAAATAAATAACAGATGAATTACAACGACATAAAATTCCTTTTAAAAATGCGAAAAAATAGTACTGCGATTTTATCAATAAAAATATTCCTATCAAATCGCAGTTCAGGGGACAAAGAAACTTTGTAACTTTTTGTTGTCGCCAAAAGGAATATAAAGTATATAATAACGGAATATAATATTTTTGGTTGACTGTGGTTGAAAGGAAAGATACAGTAAGTTTTCTCTTTCATCCATGTCAGTAAACAGTCTTAGGTTTCGAAATCTGATAGTCATAGGGATAAGTTTGGGAGGAGACATGATAGAAGGAAAGTTTCTATAGGATGAACACTTCATTGAATTTTATGTTGGTTTTTATTTTTAACTTTGCAATGCCGCCTAAGAAAAAAAACTTGTTCAATCAGATGCTAGAGCTGAAGAAAGCGGTGATGCTGCCTTGAACAGACATGATTCTAATTAAAAGATTTAATACGTTTTATTAATTTTTGAAACCATGCAACACCGGGTTATATGGGCTAATTGCACAAATTTCTGTGTGTTTTCTTAACATATTTAATAAATTAATGATTGTCAAAGTGAAAAAGGAGTCTTTCAGATGAACAGGGACTCATGAAACCCAAGCTAGGAAGAACTATCAATATTGAAGGTTTTACAAACAAAATGAACACATTTTCCACTACATTTTCTGAATCTGGATGGTTAATCATCAATATTTATCATCTAAATCAAACTAGCGCATTTTAGAGTTTTAAAGCTGGGAATCCTTTGCATAAAATATTTAAGTAATATAGTATCCTTCCTACATAGTTTGCTAATGGGATGTTCGTGGTATTCATGTGTGGATCGAAAAACAAACGCTCCATATTAATTCGCTCTCTAACCGCTCCCAGAATATATCAGAAATATCTATTTCTTTCTTGAAAGTTTTTATAAAAACATTTTTTTTAAATTTCAAATCAATTATTTTTCCTAATTTTTATACATGCTTTTATGTTTTATTTTTAAGCATACTATTCGTTATCACTATTCATAATGTATCATAATTTCCAGAACAGGAAGTAATTCATTTTTTTTTTCATACTATTATAGTATGAAAAATTTAAAATTTTTTTTCTACTTAAAAAAAAAAAAAATAAGTTAATAAAAAATTTAAATAAATAAATAAATAATTTAAATAATTAAATAAATAATTTAAATAATTAAATAAATCATTTAAATAATGTACTAATTAAATAATTTAAATAAAAAAATAATAAATTGTACAAAAAAATTACTTGGTTTTTCTTTTTACTGTTTTTAGGACTAAGTTTCTTTTTTCTGTTTCTCTTACTGTGTTGTCAGTTTTCTACTACTTTTTTATTTATTCTGTTACTTTCACTAAAATATTAAAAACATGAGCCACAAATCTTACTTTTTTTCCCCTTTTAATCAAAATCTTGTTTGGGTTTTCTTAGTTTTCAAGCTTTTTGTTATCCATTTCATGAATATAATTTATGCTAAAAAGTCCCCATTTCTATTTTTATTGTTACTTCTTTTACAGTAAACCATGAAATAAGCAATTAAAATTGTTTACTTTTTTCCCCAAAACTAGTTAATTTTTCATATATTTGCATTTTTAATGCTCCCTCTTGAAGATAATTATTCCAACGTTTTATATTTAGTTTTATTATAATGAAACTAGCTGATTACTTTCGTAAAATTTAACAGAGATAAATGAAAACAGTTTCTAAAAATGAAATATGTTTTTCCTAAAAGTTCAAGTGGAATATATTATGAAAAGGCTATAGATACTACAAAAATCCTTTATATTCATCCCATATATATATTAACAATGTTTTGGAGATTTTGGCTGTTTTAGTTTTCCAGTTGCATACAGAAATTAATTGTTTCATATTATAAATCAAAAAGAACGCTTTCAGATAAATTTAGTTAAATTAACATTGTAAATTAAATTTAATTATAAAAATTATCACATTAAAATTAAGCAATTAATGATGAATAAATTTATTCTTACTTTTTATTTACGACAATTGCAATAGCACACTCAAAAGTATACGTCCAAAAAAAAAATGGTAATGATTCCTTTTTATAAATCATAAAATTAAAGAAAACAACGTAATAATTAAATTATATCTTTACAAAAGTTTTTTTATACGAATTATTATGTAAAGTGTTAATTATTTAAGGCATGATTTTGTAGTACGTAATGAATCGTAATCGTTGTAAATCATGTATACTATATAAAATAAAGTCAAAATAAAATTTAAAAAAAAACCATAAAGTATAAATTAATTAAAAATAAATTTTAATAAATAATGAATTAAAATTAATAATAAATAGTAAATAAAATGGCTTTTGAGATAATGCATTGTACAAATATATAAAATATTTTATAATTTCGAAATATCTTTTCAAATAGTGATAACGCATGAAAATCTCTCTCAAAAAATGCAAAATATCTAAAAAATATTGATGTGGAAATTAATCTTTTACATAAAATATGATTTTTATTTATTAAAAAGTTAATAACATGACATTAATTAACGTCAAAATGCTTTTCTACAGACAAAAATTATTGAAGAGACACTGATCAGATGGAAATCGCAAAATGAAACTCTCTCTTAGATCTTTTTATTCATTTACTTTTAAATATAAATATTAAATAGAATAATTAAAAAATTGTATTTAAAATATAATAGTTAATAATTAAAGATTAATAACATGACTCGAATTAATGACAAAATGTTTTTTTACAGTTATAAAAATATTGAGGAGACACTGGTCAAATAGAAATTACAAAAAATAAAACTAAAAATCTTATCATTCATTATTTACTTTTAAATATAAATATTAAATTAAATAATTAAAATATTTTATATAAAAAAATGATAGTTAATAATTAAAGAATTATAACATGACTCGAATTAATGTCGCTTTTTTACAGCCATAAAAAAATTTAAGAGACACAGATCAAATGAAGATTACAAAATAAAAACCATAAGATAACCATCCTTTACTATTTACTTTTAAATATAAATATTATATTTGTTTACGTCAAAAAAAAATAACACAGAGCAATAGAAGACGTTATTCCTTTTTTTTTATCCGCCATCGAAATATCTAATATTTCAGATTGAAAAGAATAAAAGTTTCATATCTGAGATATCAATATCGCATCCCAGGAATTGATTTTGTAATAAAAGCCAACTTCAGGAATCTGGAACTCATTTCTCACGGCTTAAGATACAAGTTATTTATTGGTTTTATTCAAGATGTTATCTGAAGTGTAGAGAGAATCACACAAAAATGCAAAATTGGATTTTATGATTCTTCAATGTGGACTGAATCAGACGCATTGCATTTTAAGTAGAACTTATTTTTAGGAATGGATAACATGTATCAAAATATTTTTTTTTTTTTAAATAATGAAATATTTAAAGTGATATCATGCAATTTTGCATAGGTTGTTTTCTTAAAAATTTTATTTATTAAAATTTAATGAAAGATTATATTGGAGTACTTTGTCTATTTCAATGAATCGTTTTAAATAAAAGAATTTTACCTTATTTTTACATTACTAAAGATAAAATAATTTTTGAATGTATCTGAGTGTTTTATAACGATTATTTTTTGTTCAAATGAATAACTTAATAGTGGATTAACAAGATAATTAACCTATTACATGTATACTCATTAGTAATTAAAATACCAGTACTTGTGGTTATCCTTATTTTTGACAATAAAAATTATTGGTTTATGATTTTTATGCCAATAAGCCATTTTTCGGGCTATAAACAGGATTAATTGTACAACTTTTCCACACATTCTTATTCAACCACCTAATGTATAAGGAACAACCTCTCATAAAGATACAAAATTTTATAGATTGTGACAAATAATACCATTAATATGCCACAATTGCACATTTAACATGCTATTAATTTTTAAGCATTAAGCATTGAAAACTTATGTATGTAAATCATGATCCCATTTTTCATCAATGTGCAAAAGTTACACCAATATAGTACATTATGTGCAAAACTTTAAAGATAAATTAATATCTTTTAGACAATAATGGCGATAAATTTATTAAGAGCCAAGGAATTGATTAATAGCAAATTCCAGTAATTTCTACATTTTTTCAATAATGAGTACTTAAACCTCACTTGTTTTTTTTTTTAAAGTAACAAGGTAAAATGTTAATTGAGTTAAATGTAGAAAAGTTTTTATAATTTTTCAAAATGAAATCCAATTGCTTAAGGAATCAAACACAAAGTTTGAGTCAGAACTTGATAGAAATCATCATAAAATCAAGTTGAATCAATTGCGAACTCAGTAGAATAGTAAATGCTACTACCGTAACAAATATAGAAGTATTTGTATCATCACAAAACAATTTCAAATATCTCATTAATTTCATGTTGCTGTTTCTTTCTTTCTTTTTTTTTTTTTTTAATACAAAATTCATGAATTGATTAACCATTGAATTCAAATTGATGAATTGATTGATTACCTGTATAATGAACATTTGATTAATATCTATTTTTAGATGCAGTATATTTTGTATGTGGTCAAAAACAAATCGTTTTCTTGTAATATGTCCTGGAAGGATTAAAACTTGGACAAACTCCAGTACATGTTCTTGCATTTTCAATGTTAGCAAATACGTAGTATCAAATTTATCTTGAATTTAAGACTATCAATAAATTTTCCGAAGAGAAATATTAAATTGTCCCTAACTATAAAAACAAGCATGGTTATAATAATATAATATTCGGAAGAATATAAACTTTCTTCTTTACGCTTCATTTGATGCTGATGAATGTAATGTAAAATAAATACATTAAATTTAAAATGACTGAAAAATAAAAATGCATAAAAGAGTACATTCATGTTATATGGATAAATAGCTTTCTATAATCATAATATGCAGCTCATATTTCATGTTTCTGATATTACATTTCCGTTTTACTAGGACTTCACTAGAATGTGCGGAAACCAGTCTGCAGTTAAAGAGAGATTCAGGGATTGAAAAAAAAATGTTTAAAACTCCCAGTTAAGTATATCCTTCCTTATTACGAAAATGAATATGCATGAATGGGACTGAAAATGATTACTCAACTCTTTGGACACGCGCAGTTGCTGCAATTCTTACTGCATCCACTCATTCGTCAAAAGTACATCTCTAACTGTAAGAGGCAGAAGAACAGCCTGCATGCGTCAAAAGGAGTAATATTATATTAATGTTAATGTTAAAAATTATTAAGGATTAATGTTAAAATTATTAGAGTTAGTTTATTTTGCTTGTTGTCAAAAACCACTCGTTTTCTTACGATGTGTTTTGAGAAGTTTAAAACTTGACACTGTCCAGCCCATGCTCTTGCAACTTCTATGTTAGCAAATACTTGACGTCAAATATGTCTTGAATGTAAGACTATCAATAGACTATAAACTTTCAAGACTATCCATTTTTCTAAGAGAAATATTAAGTTGCCCATAGGAACTAGTATGGTTATCCATAATAATATAATCTTAGGAAGAATCTAAATTTTCTTCTTTTACATTATAAGTAGATATTTTCGATCTTCCATCATTTGACGCTGATTCATGTAATGCAAAATGAATACATTGAATTTAAAATGACTATAAAAATAAAACTACACACAAGAGTATATCCATACTAAATGCATAAATAGCATTCTAAAATCAAATCCCCTCATATTTCATGCTTCTGATATTACATTTCCGTTTTACTAGGGCATAACTAGAATATACGGAAACTAGTCTGCAGTTAAGCAGAGATTTCGGGATTTAAAAAAAAATGTTTAAAATTCCTCGTAAGTATATCCTTCCTTATTACGAAAATGAATATTCATAAATGGGACTGAAAATGATTACTCAACTCTTTGCACACGCGCAGTTGCTGCAATTCTTACTGCTTCCATCCATCCGTCAAAAGTACATCTCTAACTGTAAGAGGCAGGAGAACAGCCTACATGCGTCAAAAATGATTAATGGCGACCGCATCATTTCCTACCGGGTGCAGATGGGAGAAATGAAAGAGGGCAAATATTGGATTATCGATTTGCCTCCATCGATTCATTTATAGACTATCGATAGGTGAATAGAGGATCCAAGAACAATACTCCTCGGGGGCTTTCGGGACTGACCTTAAAAAAGAATGCCGCTTGATTTGTTGTTCTGAGGGAACAGACGGGTTTCTCAAATATTGGGAAAGGAAAAGTCCTAGAAATGCAATCAGGGGGAAACAAATAATAAACTGTCTTTCGGACTGTCTTTGTTTTCTTTACTTTGGTGGAGTTTTGCTTCTCTTGAAGCAGACTTCGCAGTCCTATAAGTTAATAAAGATAAAAATAATAACTTGAAGGGCCTAGATAATTTATAGTAAAAAGGATTTCAATGTAAACATTCTTTTTGCTATAAGCGAAAGTAAAAATAATTTGTATTCGAAAAATCTATTCAGTTTAAATAAGTGATTTTATTAAAAATGATAGTATTAAGCATCAAATGCCGTCAATTTGTAAACTGTCTTTGTTTTCTTTACCAGGTACAGTTTTGTTTCTATTGAAGCAGACTCCGTACTCCTATAAGTCAATAAAGATAAAAATAATAATTTGAGTAATCTAGCTAGTTTATAGTAAAAGAATTTAGAAGTCAACATTCTTCTTACTATAGCAAAAGTAAAAACATTTTCTTTATTATTTAAAACCTATTCAGTTTAAATAACCGATATTATTAAAATTAGTAGCATTAAACATCAAATACTATCAATTTGTTTCATCAAAATCAAAAACAGCCAAGACATTATTATCGATAGAATTATGCACTATTTTCATATATTTAAAATTATAATTATGAAATATTAATATTTCTGAAACTGTGCATAGTTTGTTGAAAGTTATATTTTAGTTATTTACTAGTTTGGTAGGTTGATAAGTGATGTTGTTGCTGTAAATCTTCAAAGTTACAGCAGAGCTAGATCAAGCCCATGATGTTTAACTTTGATAAAGTCCAAAAAAGGTCTGTTTGGAAAGCCCCAAACAGTCAAGAACATGATCATTACACACTCGGTGCAAATTGGAGTCTGAAATAGGATCATAAGTAAGTAATTTTCTGAAAGGCACACAAATAAACTTTGTCCAAGAGCTATGGTAAACAATTTGAAACATTTAATGAAAAAAAATGATTAAGATCCTAGTTTAATAAAATCTATCAAACTGAAAAAATTATAAAAACTTGCTTAAAACAAATTGAAAAAAAACATGTCCATGTCCAAGATAACGAATTAAAATATATTAGTTTAAAACCATTTCTTTCTTTTTATATTCCACCACGTTCACATTACAGAAAAGTTCTGCTGGCATAGATATTGATTCTGATTCTCTTGATGGTTCAGATTATTAATAGGACAGAAGATAGCCTTAAAATATCTTTCTTTTCTGTCTGAATCATGCTTATTGTTATCTACAATTTAAGTTAAAGTTCTCTGGAATTTATTTGGCTGTAACATTGGGATGGGTTTCAGTGGTTAAAAGTAAAAGAAATAATGATGGATGATGGTGGCACAGATACCGATTGATAGATACAGCAGATTTAATACTTTTTTGCTTCGGATGGAAAATTGCTTATATTTTTGAACCTGCCTAGGAGGAAAGGTTTTGATTTTTATTATCGTTTAAAAAGTTATTTAAATATTGCTATTTTCGAACCTGTCTTCGTTGCTAGAGTGACTGATTCAGCGTTACCCTAAATGGAAAGGAAGGACTTGCTATGCTGCACACTCATTTTGATGCCACAGTTGGAGGATGGACAACTCTACGGGTAATATTTGGGGGCTTGGCGCCTTCAACGGCAGGAACCCGAGCTAAAGATTTATTATGCCACTCCTCAGAGTTGACACAAAAATTTTCAGTTAGGCTTCGTTTGTCCTGTTTCACTTGATAGTTTTGAGTTCCTTATGCTCGAGTCTCTTACTTCTAAAACATTAAGTGTTGTCAAATAAAACCATAGAGGCTTGATGGCTAATTGGAGAGAGCTCGCCTTTGGTACTATAGGTTTCAGGTTCGAAAACAAGCAGGGCATGGATGATTGTTAATGGTTCGAAATACAGGTTAAACTGTAGTTCCAGGTCTAATTAGTGCAAAGTGTGCAAAAAAGACCGTAGAGCAACCCCCCCCAGGAATCGTATAGTATGCATTCTCATTTAGTAATATCATAAATAGTTTTGTGACTACGCTGTTTGCGTGGCTGCTTTACTGATTTAACACAAATGTAGTCCAAACCTCCAACAAAGCATTTACCTTCAAAACTGCACATATAGATGAAGACAGTAAATTCATGAGATATTCCAATAATTTTGCTAACTTGATAAAATTATCAATAGTTTTATAACTAAAATTGTACATAAATTCGAAAAATAACTGAGTTAGTGCATCATCTCAAATTAAATTTGTTTTGATTTTTAGTAATTTAGAATACTTGATATAGTTAGTTCATAAAAATTAATAAAAATTATCTTAGACTTATTGAAAACAAGTATTAATTATAAACCTTAATATAACTTTAGGGCAGTTTTAACATTTTTTTAAGAAAAAGTATGGCAGTAACTATACATTTATTATCAGACTCGCTTAATTTTTCTTCAGAAAATATATTTTTAATAACCCTTCGATATTTGAAAAGCTTTCTTTAAAATTATTTGTCATTAAATATTTTCAAAACATCGTTATTAATTCTCTCCATTGTAAGTGCTATCGTATACATCCCTTTATTTTTTACAGCCCTTTTTTTTTTTTTTACATGTCTTTTGAAGAAACATACTGCTAAATTATTTATTATTATTGTCATGATACAAAATTGCATTTTATACTCTCATGTTTTTATCCCTTCATATATCAAAAAATTGTATTTTTCTATGAGAATAAAACTTTCAAAAGGATGAAAATAAAACTCAAAGACTGAGAAAGAGAGGGAAAAAAAATACAAAGTTACTAAGATACTTCCGTTGCCAAAAGAAGAAAAGTAAATTACTTCTTAGCAGGATCGTCTGATAGCAAAATCGTCTGACAAGTGTATGATACCCGGGGGTGTACTAAGCAAGCCGGCGCGTTCTTCGATTTTTATGAGCTTACTTCCTTTAAAGAAAATGGAATAGCTCGATAGCACCTGATATTTCGTTTAAGTCGGAAAGTTACTCAACTTAAAGATAAATTTAAACCTGCAGTGTTTTTTGTGGTTTAAGTGCTTTAGCGTTCTTTATTTTTATTATGTCATAACTTTCCTTTTAAGTTTCCTTTTTTATTGAAATTTCTTTTACGGCATTTAATTTCAGCTCATTCTTGAAATCTACTGTTTTTAAAAGGCTAATTTATACAATGTGCAAAGAAATTTCTTGAGGTTTTTTGTTAACGAAATTCATTTCATATTTGAAAAGTAATCAAGCATTGTTTGAAAAATATTTATTTTTCAATTTACATTGAAGGATCTCACATTTATTCTACATGATTTGAATTGCTAAGAATATAAATTTATTACAAAATAAAACAAACAAATAAATACTTGACAAAATGAATACTCCGATAAAAAAAAAAAAAGAACTACTGGAGATCTTAACAGGAATTGGTTTCCTATGTGACTTAATGTAACGTTTCGGCCTATACTAGACTTATGGCTTCAAAAGAAAAGAAAGGGTCACTTTTAAGTTCATGGGAATACTTTAATTTTTTATTTACAAGCATTATATATATGTATACAGAATTCTATTTACATAAAATGAAAATTAAAGATAATTTGATTTACAAGTGCCATTCATTCCCTAGGACGGAGATTTTCAGTCTACGTCGAATCTAATGTATTGGTCTGCTGCAGACCTTAATCTAGCACACGGCTTGATACCTGAAACGACAAGAGACTCACTTTGTAAGCAGGCGGAAAATCTTGCCTATTCAGCCACTTCAGAGAAAAAACAACACTTCTGGTTGGCTCGTCGCAGAAGTCTCTCTTCTTCTCCAAAAATCTCCTTTTAAGATAATCCCTCAAGAGCAGGTTCCCTCACTTCCAACTGGAGTAGACATTTCTCAGCTCGCGGTCTGTCACCAATCAGGATGGAACAACTCATCATACATCAATTGGTTGATATTCAATCTGTAATTGTTTTGACCTGTGAAGGTCGCAGAGATATTCGCTAATTACCTGAATCTCATTATACATGATACCGAATATCTGCTATCAAATTTGTCTGACAGGTTGTTCTCATTAGTACAAAAAGCTAGTTGCATGTAATATAATTATCCACAATATATCTCATCTGCTGTGAAATTTGAGTGATGGGTTTATTATATATTTTTTCAAATAATATACATTCCTCTTTCTGGGAATGAAATACCGAAACTCTTCTCGTGAGAAAACAATGCTACAATTAGGGAAAAAAAATTCTAACAACAAAATCGCCGATAGTTAAATATAATATTAAAACATTCAACAATATATCATTTTGATTAGCCATAGTGGGGATCGCAGTCATAATATCGTCTATTGATAATGTTCAACTTGTCAAGATGTCAGTGAATCATATTCATCATTAATAAGTTTTGAATTTCTACAGTTAGCACACATGAGTTTATGTTATTTTAAGAAATCAATAACTTTGATCCGATATCTTCCTGCATTATAAAAGGAATTTTGTAATAAATTAAGCGTTACTCAAGGTGCAGCACATGAGTTTGCTATAATGCTCTCAATAGCTGAACTGGCACTGTGGTTAATATGTTAGGTTTGCAATTCAAAGACTTCTAAAACTTCCGTGGGTACGGATAAATAAATATTTCTCATCTGTTTGATTCGTAGTGGATTTAAGGGAGGTATGCACATCTTTCTGTGAATTGTTAAAGGTTTTGGTGATACAATATCAAATATGTCATTCTACATCATCATACATCATTCAAATATCTCAGATCAAAGCACAATGATGTAGTTGTAGACTGCGTTTAGTATTTGTTGACTATATTCATATTGTCTTCTATGTAGTAGTAGACCACAGTCAGTCTACATTACAGCATTCCAACACAATTTTGAACAAGCATCCTATTAATGACATCTGAGAAGTTCACACCCCTCTTCTTCGAACCAAATAAAGGAAATTCCAGCCTACAAGACACATAATCATACACATACCTGACATAGACGTTTTTTTGGCATAGTTTCATTTGTCGGTTCTCAAACTAAGCTCCTCCAGTTCGGAGACCCTTAACTCATTCACCTACAATTTACATGTTAATAATATATGTGGATTGTATACAAGATAAGTAGCATTTGAACTTGATTAGGTATTGTTACTAATATTTTAATTCATTGATCGTCCATTTGTAAATTTATGAATAATTCTTCTGAAATGTCTCAATGAATAACTTCTGAAATCATAAATCAAACATATAAATATTCTATTCGAATGATGTTAAAGTATTTTCATCGATTCCTTTACATTGTACATTATCTGCAATATCAATTTATTTAACTTTGCAGAATGTATATTGCTTTTCCGCAGGCCGTAATACAATACTTTATAATATCTTATCTAAAGTTTTCGGTTGTTGAAAGTTTTACAACCCAATTTTAATAATGGTTTATAAAGTTTGAAAGTAATATAAATTTTAAGGCCTCATATATTTTATGGCGTTTATACAAGTCTTTAAACATCGTTGAAACTTTTGGATTGTTAATAAAAATTCATTTATCATAAATTTTATCACATTATATTATGCCCCCGGGCTTTTTAATAGCAATTATCCAAAGAATAACGTCTCCAGTATGTTTCGATTCAAAGAATTTAAAGCGCTCCATTTCCCTTCCATTTCCGCTTACAATTTTCTATTTCAAACAGTAATAAATATGTAGAAGCTTAAAAGTGAAAATCAATTCATTAAATATTAAAATTTAGACTGAAATTACCAAAGGATTACAACATTTTAGTTTTTATAAAACTGAATATATTAAGTATAATATATTTTAATTACAAATTAAATTAAAGGGCATGAACGAGCTTAAAATTAATCAACACTTTAATTAGATGATTTTTATACATTTTCCGTAGTAAAACAAAAACTTCTGTCATTATTCGCGTTCCTTGAATCATTGGCAGGTAATAATAAACATACTTTAAAGTTTCATTAGCATACAGTATAAAGTAGAAATGTATATTTATGGCATTTATGTAACATGAAAATGAACTAGAGAAAACTAGCATTAATTGGTTATTGTTTATAAATGTATTAATCTGCTTAACTGTCATGTATCTCTACAGTTAAATTTAATTATGAATTATAAAATTAATTCAGAAGTTATAAATCAACATTGTTTTTATGTTGGATAATAAAAAATTATATTGGACAATAAAGATTTGCTTAAAATTTCACTCTTTGGTTTAGTTGACAAAGTTGGTCATCATGATTTATGAAGCAGTTTCAAATATATTTGAGTAATGTGCTTACGGAACGAATCAGATTCCTGAATATACAATGTATTATTATTTTAATATAAAAGTAGCATTAGTTTATGTTGATATCCATAAGTAAAAATTTTTATTAGGAAAACAAATTGTTGTTAACAGTTTTTTGCTAATATGTCAGGGGAAATAATCATTAGCTTTAATTGGTAGCTCAGTGATACAATGAGCAGCTGGATTGCAAGAATGTGCAATCCACAACATTGCATGTCCTCTCACAGTATCCGTTTATATTATATAGAAACGAGGGAGATACAAAGGCAATTTTGAAAAATTGTATAAGCGTTTCACATCGGTAATCGGTAAAGCGTTTCACATCGGTAATCGGTAAAGCGTTTCACATCGGTAATCGGTAAAGCGTTTTCACATCGGTAGTTACCTTGTATACTCAATAGGTAATTCTTTCTCTTTATCATCCGATTGGCGCTATCCCATTTAAAGAAACCGAACCTAAGTATTCTAATTTGAGTAGATGAACACTAATTCATCTTTATAACTCTGTATCTGGTACTTAAGGCAGTATCTGGTACTTAAGACAGTATCTGGTATTACGTTTAGAATAATGCGAAAGTAGTTGAGAGAAAAACATAAAAATTGAGGTCCCTTGTAATTCTGTTTCAATCTCAAATGCACAGAAATTCAGTATCAGTATCACAGAATTCTATCTGTAAATGACAGAGTGCTTGCAAGTATTGACTCTGACTCTGTACTTACTAGTACCCTGTCAGTTTCTTGTACTCTGTACTAATATATGGAAGAATATACGCATTGGGTAAAAAAAAAGCATAAATGATATATTATTAACAAAAGTTGTAAGAAGTGTATTGAACTATGGAAAAATATGCCATATATTAAAATATCATTTTTCCAGACGACAAAACAGATCTTGTAAGTCAGCAATAGTCTATTATATTCTCTCTGCATGTTTTGCTTGAAAGAACATTTAGGAAAACAACTAGTACATATTAAAATTGTAGACCATTTCAATCGATAGTTTGAGAAACTTAAGTAATTCAGTTTAACTGATCCGTGCTGAATTTCTGTGCATTGAGATTGAAACAGAGTTACAAGGACCTCAATTTTTATGTTTTCTCCAACTACTTTCGCATTATTCTAAATGCCCCCCTTTAATTGTGCATTCGGACTTCCACGCAGTCGTTTGGGAATAATTCAGTCGTTCTAAAGGAACCCATTCTTCCTGACACCCCATTTGGACGAGCATTTTAGCGTCCATTGACTGCAACAGCGTGGAAAAAGAAGGAACGAAGAAGAGACTCAATAGAATCATGCCTGATGGGAATGCGTGGGTGGGTAGGGGGTGGAGGGTGCAAGAAGGGATGGACAAAGCACTCTTGTAATGCGAAACTTGGAAATTTTGCTGTCGCTAAAAAGGAAGATCCGTTTTACGCTTGCTTCCCTCATCTGGCAACATTCCCACATACCCTTTCTACGCAGACGATGCATCTATTCTTGCGGGCAAAAGGGGAAGGAATACCCATTAGAGGGTCTGAGAAACAGTGCGAAGATCTCTTACTAACGATTTTCTTTTCTTTATTTTCTTATCCTTCTTCTTTATTGTTATTAGTTTTTTCTTTCTTTTTTCCTTTTTCCCCTAGAACTGCATTTCTCATATCCAATTAAAGGAAGAGAGGGTGCATTTTAGTTGGCGTCTATGATACTTGTGAAAAAGGGTGGAAGGCAGTGACAATGGATTTTATCTCACTTTGCTGACGTAGTGTGAGTATAAAAAAAAGAAGAATATTTTCTAAGGCTGCCAAAAATAAATAATAATAATAATGCTGATGTGTGTGGAGAGATTTTTAACTGAAGAATATGGGGATGAAACATACTATGTTTAAAGCCACAGCATAAACAGTTATGTTTTGGTATGTTTTTAAAGAAATTGTCTAGTTAATGCTGTTTAAGAATTCTTTATAGTAAGGGAAGGTATGCAGCTGATTCAGTTTACCCAAGGCTACACCAGAGGAGACGTGCTACGCGGAACCTATTTTTGTGCTACCGCAATTTTGAACAAACAACTACTAATATGTCATATGTGCATTTGTATCCTCCTCGTCGACCTGGCGGTGTCATGGATGTTTGTTAGTGATTCGGAATAAATTTTAAACAGTAGGTACCGGCCTAATTAGCCTAAAATGTGCATAAAATGACCGTAGAGAGGCAAACCTAATCAAATCAATCCTTGTCGACCACAATGAAAAAAAGACATTTCAACCTCAAGATTTATTGTGTGTCCATTTCAACATGGATGCAGGTACTTATTTAATAGTGTAAAAAATTTTAATTGTGCTTATTTTTTGGGAATGAGGATCTTCGCTGTCTGGCAGATAACTCTTTGGTTCCGAACTAGGGAATCCTGGTTTGAAAGCGTAACTAAAAGATGTCTTTGCCCGAAATTGGCTTAATCAGTAAGTTAGAAATTCCTTCCTTTGTGCTCAAGGAGGGAGGGAGCTTTCTGCGCATTCCCCAATTGCCTTCTCTGGTACTGTTTCAAATTGTAATGACAAGTTGAGGATGCACAGTGAAGCAAGTCCTCAAACTGTACCCATCCATCTCTGAAACAGCTATATTCTAATTTCTAATAATTATTGACCAAAGTGTCCACCATTCGAAAAAAAATCAATATTTATGAAAGTAAGGTTAATTTAAGTGATTTTTGATGAATCGGAGAAACCTTCAAGGCAGGCAGAATAGTGTGCTCCTGTTTTACATATTTTGAGTGAATGTTAAGTACTCTGAGTGATTGATGGTAATCAAATCATAAGCTTGGTAGCTTTGCATTCATATCATTATAAAAAATTTGTAAATAACAGATCTAGTCTGCATTATAAAATATTTACAGTTAATTCAGATAAAGTGCTGTTTTCGTCCTTGCTGAAGATTTATTTAGCTCATTCTTGTCAAAAATAATGTAATGTTGAAGATGCGGATGAATATGAAAGCTAATCTTTTTTGGCATGCAAATTTATGTTAATAATCAACTTTATTATGCACATACTTTTATTCAATAATAGTTTGAAAAGCAATTTTATCCTAATTGAGATATCGAAATTGCATTTTGTCTAAGAAAATAAAAGTATTTATTTCCACCTAAAAATATACAAATAATGATATTTCTGCCATGAATGAAGGCGAGTCTGATATTTTGTACTACACAAAGATGTTGTCAAATTAAATTTATAGCATTTTATTAAAAGTAAAGCTTAAAAAGCAATATATTTATATTTTCTGTAATTCAATGTCAGAGTACACGGATAGCCATATGACAGCGTATTACAGGACTCTTCTAGTAGTGTCCGTTGTAGTTACTGCTTTGGCAAATCAAGAAACATTATGACGATTTTGATAGAATCACATAAGCACCTAAAATAAATTATGAAGCTTTTCTTTCATACAAATGCTCTGAAATTTCATTTAAAAATACTTCCGTTGTCCCTTCGTTGCTCATTGCTGGGCTGTTAGTTATATACATAAGAGAAACAAGTACAAAATACTCAGATCAACTCAAAGTATTATTTGTATGTCCAAAAAACGAACAATGTATGATACATTTTAATGTTTCGAAAGCAAGACGCCATTTTTAGTACAAAATTTAAGTACCATTTGATTATTTATTTAATTTTATCTTTTTATTTACTTTGTTGCTCGATAATGCGTACTTTAACATTAACTCGTAAACTTAAAATTATTTAACCCATGTAACAATATAATAATAAATTGTATAAAACCCATGTAAAAATATAGTAAAATATTAATCTATTGATGCAAAAACTAAGATTTGATACAGATAGCATAAAGCGCAAATTTTTCAAAAAAAAAGGACACAATCCTTCTGTCGAAACATTTTGTTGTTCTAATTAATGCAGCTAGCAATATAGAGACAGTTAATCTTTATGCCATATGCAAGGCTGCACCACTGTTACTCATTTAAATCACCCTCCCAGGGGTACGTGTATCTTGAAGATATGCTACGGACGCGAGTGATAATACCTCCATAACGCTGTACGATCATATTAGACCGGGGACCTACGGTTTAAAGTGGATTCGAACCACTACAAGCATCCATGACACCACCGGAATTCGAACCCTGGAAATCTGGTACCGAGCGTTAGAGCTCTAGCCACTCAGCCTTCGGGCCTCTTCTGCCGAAACAAAAAATATCGAATATTGTTATGCTTAAAATTATTCCTTTTTCAAAAGACATTTCCTAGTCTGAGTTATGTGTTCTCTTATGGTTACAAAGGTAGACAAATCGAGAGGTGCATGAAAATATTCCTATTAAAAAACGTAAGTAATATGCATAAAACTAGTAACTGATAGATCGTCAGTTGTCACCTAGCTCTGCCCTTCACCAATCATATCACTTGATTACACTAACGTCATCATCTGTATTTTCTCAATTCCTTTCTTTACTTAAATATAAGCCTGTAAGCGTCATCAATATGAGTCGTTTAATTAATTTGATAACTAATCTTCCCATAAAAACAAACTTTTTTTCATGGAACGGTGTATAAGGAGATATACGGAAAAATTTTGAGGTTCTCAGTAAATAATAGTTTTATCAAGGTTTTACAGGATGAAAAAATAGTCTAGGGCACACTTAATAAATCAAAGCCTATTGCACGATCTAGCTTTATTGCAGAACTTTGCCCACTTATATCTTTCTCGAAGTATTCCAAACTTTGTTGCCTCAAGAAATACACAAAGTATGTGACGATTTCTCATTACCACTCTAAGAATAACTCACGTATTGTTGAGAAGGATAATCTATCTATGGTTCCTACCGTTCTCCAAGTGTGGAGGCCTGAGCTCGGGGTCCTTCTTTTTGGCATCCAAATCGATGTCCGTGAAAGGATCTCCATCAGCAACGAAATTGAAATCTCTTTCGCACTCACCTGGAAAGAGAAGGATTATCAGATCGATCGATCGATCACATAATATATTAATATTTATCAAGTCACAGAAGAATCGCATAGGAATGTTACTTATTGAAAAGTATTTGTTTACAACTTTTGTACAACTTTTTACCACACAATTAATAATTATTTTTAATACATTGTAGTTTTAAGAATTTGTAATTTTAAAAGTTGTATCTGCCCATTTGATAACCTCCCGCGCTGCACCTAGGGATGTTTCCCCCAAATTTTAGTGTTATAAAGAAACAAAGTTCATAATAAACTATCTAAATTATATATCTAAATCTAATTCAAAATCTATATTTAAACTATCTATCTAAATTATATATATAAAAGTTGTTAATTTTTATTTCAAAATGAACATCTTTATGTTCATTTAAATTGGCCAGCTTGTTCAAGCTGATAATCAGTTAAGGTGAAGAAAGAGTGTAGACTGTGATCCTTGACCCCTTTAGAAATACAATTTACTTTCACTTTATTAAATATC
>BPLR01010594.1:0-56556 GCA_021605095.1 Caerostris extrusa | reverse complement strand
GTGCAATGCGCGTGCATCAAAATCTTTAAACAAAATGCGTGGATACTAAAAAATACCGTAGACAGAAGCAATACCACAACAAAGCCAGACAAGTCATAATAGCGTTATTTGGAATTTTGGAATGGACGTTTAGAATGATTGACGTCTAATGAAACATCCTGAAGAGAAGGTAAAGTAAAGTTCTTCAGACACAGTTTTAGCAAATGCTAAATCTGGCGATCCTCAACTAGGTCAAAAATAAGAAAAAAGAGAAAAAATAAAACAAAGAGAAAATTAAATTTGATAAATTTTCGATTTATCTATATATTTTGCATTTATGTATTTTAGTTCTTAAGTAGCATTTAAATTGTTATATACAACACCATTAATGTATGATATGCCAATAGCATTAATTTTTTCTCTGGAATCGATTAGTTAATTTCCTTTTATTTCTTATGAAAAATTCGTTTGATGTATATTGTGTACGAAAAGAAAAAAATAACTGATTTAATAAACATCTACATAGCATTGGGATTTTTGACGAACCAAACTGCATTCTTCATGATTTTGGTAGAACTAATGAAACGAGCTCATTTCCATCGTTGCTTGGCATGTCATGGTGAACTGAGACGGGGAGATACTGACAAGCCAGAGAATTCTTAGGAAATGACTGGTTAACTTTGTTGAACTCTTTTGTGTACATTTTGTAATTTTCCCCATTTTTGTATTGCCTTGCCCTTGGAAATAAGAAGATTCCAAGAATCAAAACATTGCTGACCACCTGTCAATAACGAGTTGACCCACCTTTGGCAACACACAGTTTCAACCCGCCTTTGCATGGATGCCACAAGTCCTTGGCAGATGGCTGGAGACAGATTGTACCAGATGTTTAAGCAGAACGGTCACGCAAATCTGAGATATTGCGAATTGGTGGTCTTTGAACTCTGAGCTGCCGTCTCAGGACATCCCAACTGTTTCTATCTTATTGCGATCCGGTGAGTTAGGCGGCTAGGACATTAACTGGAATTCAGCATCATGTTCCTGGAACCACTCCAACACAATTTTAGCCTTGTAACAAGGGGGCGTTGTCCTGTTGAGCATTCCATTTCAGCAGGAAAACAGGAGGCCATGTAAGGGTGCAACTGGTCCGCAATGATGTTCAGATACCCCCAGCATTGTGGTCTGCTCCTAGCCACAACCACGGTTCCTAGAAACGCCCAAGAGAACGTACCCTTATAGCATAATACCGCCACCGCCGGCCTGTGTAACCGCTGACCTAATGTACATTGAGGGAGCAACTGTTCGTCTGGAAGACGGCGTATCCCGACACGACCATCGGCGTGATTAATGATTAACTGGGATTCATCTGACCAGGCAACTCTCTCCCCACTGGATCCATGGACCAGTCACGATGTTCCCCCGGGCCCAGCGCAGGCGCAGTTGGCGATGACGCTTGGTCAGCAAAAGGCACACACGAGTGGGACGTTTGCTGCGTAGCCCCACATATCCAACAGTGTCCGCTGAACAGTGTACTCCGATACTATTCTACTTGGCCCCTGCATTGTATTGGGCTGTCAGCTGAGCCACTGTCTGGCTCCGGGTTTTTGCTTCACCATGCGAGAGTCTCCGACGACCTTTTTCTTTCATAGCGTGTGGACGTCCAACACCATGTCGTCTACTGGTGGTTCACCAAATCATTCATCCATTTTGCATAAGTACTTCACTAACTTCAAGAGGCGCGAACAACCCACGAGTCGTGCAGTTTCGAGAATACTTGTTCGAGCCTTCGAGCCATTCCAATCTACCCTCTATCAAAGTCGCTTAGATCCGCAGCCTTTCCATCACACACAGAAGTAAATGAAAGAAAGATTCTTCAGACTCTCCAGCAGCAGTTAAAATACCACTTCCACCTGATCACGTGCCTCCCACGTCATCCAGGCGAATTCATTGCAAAATGCAGGTGCTCATAATGTTTTGGCTCTTGAGTGTATATAATGCACGAACATCCCAACTGGGCGTCAACTGGATGGGGGCAAGGGGTTCACCCCAAGATATAGCAGCGACTGGGTCAGCAAATATAAATTACCTCAAATCAAGTTCCCTATATTTGAAATCAACAGAGCGTTTTTGCCATGATGCAAAAGAGTAAATATTTGTGTGACGCTTCCATGAAACATGCTCGGCTATATAAAATGAAATGAAAACATCTGATAAATCAACTAATATGAATAAAATAGGAACAGTCTCTAAATCAACAATCCAGACTACTTGATTCCACATCCAAATATTACACCATCCAAACAAATCGACCCCAAAAATCCTTTCCATTATCATCATTTGGACCAACAACTTCCCGCGGTTGGAACTCTTCTTCAAAATCAATAAACACTCGCGTATTCATGTGTTTATCGAAACGTAACACCAAATCTGAAGCTTACGCATGGTAAAAACAAACACTGGGTACTCAACCACTGGACTCAAAGATAGCCCTTTCCCTGCAAACCAATCCTGTGGTCAGACGTACATGCGTACTGGTCAGAAGAGTAAACAAACCACGTGAAATTGTGGAGGAAGCAAAGCGCACGAATAGCCCAGGGATGTGCTTATCTCTTTCTGCAATTCCCAAGGTGGAATAAAGTGATTTTCAAAGCAGCAACTTCCTTCCGTTTTGTTTTGGTCTTACATCCCCCCTTTACCACCACCCAGTAGAAATTAACGTTTGCAAAAGCAGCACTTCTCCTATCAGAAGTAAGGTTGTTGTTAGTCGGTTTGTTAAGGGAAATAACCCATTAGATGTTTTACTTAGTGTTAATAAACTGCGTCTGTCTTGGTGTTTCCTAACATGAAATAGGTTTAAGAATGGATTATGTACCTCATGTAAATATAAGCCTATAGTTGAGAGATTTATTAGCTGATGCCAGCCGTTGCTTTTCTAACGGCTCTCCACAATTACTTTGAAAATTTAAGATATATTATTTTTTAAATTTCGATATTTTGAAGAGAGATTGAAACATATAAAACATAGATTCAGATATATAAAAACATAGTCATATTTATAAATAATATTGACAGAAAATAAACAACATAAAAAATGCTGCCGTTGACTTTTATGAGGATCATTGTTTTTTGTTGACTTCAACGACAACCAGAATTTTTATTACTTATTAATAACTATAAAATTAACCTAAATCATTTTTGGCTCTTAAAAATTAGATAGTTAAATAGCCTAATTTTAAAGATAAATACTTTCAAAGACAAATGCTTTGAAAGATAAATACTTTTGAATGTTTATTTGCAAACTGTCAATCAAATTCAAAGTACATATAGAAAAATTCATTCTTCAACATATCTTATATTGTATTTTTATTAAAAAAATTAGTGGTAATGAGAATACAAAAATACAGCCATCATTTTTATCTCTTCAAAATTAACTAGTTACATAACCTAATTTTTAAGAGAAATACTTTTTAAAGAGACAAATACTTTGAATGCTTATTTGCAAACTGTCAATGAGATTCAAAGTACATAGAAGAACAATTAGTTCTTTTAACATATCTTACACAGTATTTTCAAAAATTAGTGATAATGCAATTACATAAGTGTCTCATTATCGACTGTATGTTTATCCGATCCTCAAAATAATTTACAAAAATGTATTTTCATCCAGAAATTGGTGGCTACATAATAAAAAACAGTTCATTGTCGATTATTTCTTCACATTTTTTAAAATCAAGGATTGGTTTCAAATGTTTTCAGATATACAATTGGCAAAACACAAAGGAAGAGGCTTTTTTTCCATCCCTTAGAAATAAGCGATAATAAATTTTAAAGATAAATACTTTGGAAGGCAACAGAATTAGTAAAATGTTACAAATTAAATGTTACTTTTTTTTTTTGCAAAATGTCAATCAGATTCAAAGAACAAAAAGAAAAATTCGTTTTTAATATCTTGCACAGTACTTTTATTCAAAAATTAGTGATAATGCGATTACATAGAAAACAGCTCACCTTGGCAACCATGGGCCTGTTGCGCCATTGAAGAAAAATTTTGAAATTAAATAAAAATTATGTTTATGTGTTAAAATAATTATATACGTGTTAATAAAAAAAATAAGCATCAATAAATAAAACCTTTATTTCCCTTACATTTCAAATAAATGTTTCATATTTAATATTAGTTGAATATGTTAAATATGAAAAATTCAAAAAATAGTTTACTATTACCTGCACTTTAAGCCTCTACATTTATCAATTAATAAATATTTATGATTAAAATATTTTTCTCTGTGCATTTTAAACCTGTACACTACAGCTATAATTTGTATTCACATTTTACATTCACATTTTTGTATGATTAAGAAGCATTTTGGGTTAAAAAAAGAATTTTTATTCAATCTTTAACTATATCTCAGCTTGTTTATATAATGCAAAAATAATACCTCATATCCTAAAATATTATGGGTTTTTCTTTTTGGCAAAAGTAATATTTTCTTATCAACAATAAGCATGTATTTTATTTGCAAAAACTCGAGGCAATTCAAGAATAAATTAATATAAAGCACACTGTTTTATTAAATCTGAAAACATAAATCTTCGAAGATATCTCTGCTATAGAACATCTGAGAAGAGAGAAAAACTAAATACTTGTTATTTTATTTTTGTATTTATTTATTTTTGTAGTTTTCGTTGAACCTTAAGTTTGTTTTTGCTCTCTAACAAAAGTATTAAGGGGATTTTTTTTTTTTAGGATAAACTGAATTTCTTTCTAAACTTCAAAGCAATATTGCTGGATAACCATTAAAAAAAGGACTTGCATTCACAAAAGTTTTGAAATTCATCCTTTTTTTAGTGTAACTATTGTTTGTACATCTCTAAAAAAGTTTCGTGTGAGCGAAAAATAGAAAAGTTTTAGAAAATATTTGTCCATGTGAAGCAAAATGCATGCAAAATTGTTTGTGATATGAAAAAAAAAGGAATATTCTTTTGTGCTAAAATTTAATAGTTTAGAAAAAAAATAATCTTGTTGTAAAAATTCATTTTTTTGTAGAAATAATATTATTTCCATAAGATTATTTATTTGTGTGATGGTAATAATATAATTTCTCAACTTTCTTTTGTGTCAATTTTTTCGTTAACAGACATTGGTGGTTTTTCAATTGTAGAATTTTTTTCACGGTTAGAGTTTTGGCATTTCATTCCCAGGAGAGAGTAATTTGTTATTGGTCAAATAAATAATAACAATCCATTACTCAAATTTGACAGCAGACAAGCAGTAGTTATATTGTAGGTAGTTATATTACATGCAATTAGTGTTTTGTACTAATGAGAACAATCTGTCACTCAAATCTTATAGCAGATAATCGGTATCATGTATTATAATGAGACTCAAAAATTAGCGATTGTTCTGTGCGACCTTCACGAGGCGAAACAATTACAGATGGAATGTGAACTACACCATGAGTTTTTTCCGTAATGATTGGTGCTAGACCACGAGCTGAGAAATGTCTACTCTAATGAGAAGTGATGGAAGCTAATCCCCCCCTCTTGACCGATTTTCTTAAAGGGAGGATTTGGAGAAGAAGCAATAGAGTTCTGCGAAGATTCGACAAAGAGTGGTCTTTTTTCCCTGAAACGACAGAATAGACAGTATCCGCCTATTTCCAAAATGAGCCCTTTGAGGTTTCATGTATCACACCGAGTGATAATGAAAGTCTGCCGCAGACCAGGTGAAATAGATTCGACGTAGACTCGAAAACTCTGAAAATCTCCGACGTGGAGTGCACTTGTGAATTAAACTGTCTTTAATTTTCATTATTTATGTATTATGTTGTTTTGACCTGTGAAGATCACACAGACATTCGCTAATTTCCAGAGTCTCCTTATACATGATGCTGAATATCTGCTATCAGATTTGAGTGACAGATTGTTCTCATTAATACAATATTTGAGTGACAGATTATTCTCATTAATACAAGATTTGTGTGACAGATAGTTCTCATTAATACAAGATTTGAGTGACAGATTGTTCTCATTAATACAAAACACTAATCGCATGTAATATAACTAAACACAACATTGCTTGACTGCTGTCAAATTTGAGTGATGAGTTGTTATTATGTACTTGTCAAAGAATACACATCTCTCTCTCTCCAGGAATGAAATGCTGAAATTCTTCCCTTGATAAAAAAATACTACAAAACGTTTAAATTTTTACATTTCTTAATTCTTGATGTTTTTTTTTTCAATTTTGTTTATTGTTTTTATTTTTCTGTATGCTTTTTCAGCCCAACAGAGTTTTAACCACAAGCTGTTTTTTGTTTTTGTTTTGTTTTTGCAGGCTGATAAAATTGTGAATCTCTTTAATTAAACAAACTCATACACAAAGAAGCAAACAAACACAATTAGAAACATTACATACACCTGTTTCCGAATGCCTCAGTTTACTTTGATGGCTTCTGACGTAATTTCAATTATGCTATTTTACTAACTTCCACAAATCTCTGAACAACAGCCATTTTGAATTACCACAAACCGAATGTTTCTTCAATTCCCAGATCTGGCATGTCGGCAGGAAAAATCCCCCGAATCCTTCTCCTAAGCCAAACTAATTATTCATCAATCTCAACAGCTCCCATTCAAGATAAATTGCGTATCTCAATTAATTTGTGAACATTAAGTAAGGGGGCCGTCGTTAAAAAAAAGAATATAATCACGGTACCTTGTGTCTCCGATATTGTTATACACTCTAATAACTTAATTAATGACGGGGCTCTTGCTGCTAATGACGCTTTGTACTCCATTAATTAGTTGGCTATTCAGTTAATGGAGGTCGTGAGTCGATTAACATTTTTTTCTCTCTCAAACACCCCAGGTTAGACAGGGAAAAGAAAGCAATGTAATGAAAAGCGATATTTTGATTTGATTTTTTTGAGATTTCGGGCGGCGATAGTCTTCGGATTTGCTCATTAAGAGGCCCAAGTAATTAGGGTTGTAAGAATTTGTGGTTGATAAAACTCTTAAGGAGTGAGAGTTTGATAATATTGAGCTCTTTTCTCTTTCAGCTATACAATTCTCTCTCTCTGTATCACTCAGAATAATGCGCTTATATGCCGAGTCTCTTTGGGATAAATTATCTGGCATCTTTGAGATATTAAACTTAGAGTATTGTTATGGACTCATTGTATTCTGCCATGCATCAAATTAATCCAAGGAAGGTTTTAAGATGTTTGGCTTGAAATGGGAGTAATTGTTTCTTTTTCTCTTAATTTAAATGTGGACTTAACGAAAGTATGTTTTAAAATTCATATGAATGCCATAATGTTAAACAAAACCATATACAGGGTAATTATAAAAAAACTTTCCCCATATATGAGCCACTAACTGAACAAAATTTTAATTTAATGTATTTTGAGATATGTGCTCAAGAAACTTAAGTAAAACAACAGTTTAACTGTAGCAATTATGGTTAGTGATAAGATTTCGAAAATTTCAAATGCCAACACCTACTTATTTTTTTTTTTTATTGGAATGTGATCTCTGTAGCGAAAAACGCCAAATGGCGTTAAAGGTACTTGTATCACAAAAATAGTCGATACTAGAAGACTAAGAAAAAAAAGAGAAAACAACTGTGGTGCTCACCATAGCACAGTTCTGATTCCTGTGTGCTGAAATGGTATCGCCATGACTGACGTTGTCACGCTAGGTGAAAGAAAAGATACCATGAAACGCGTGCCGCGTGTCTTGCTTTCTTGCTCCCTGAAAAACATGCAGCTAACAGAGAAACAACGAGGGGGAAATTGTTTTTTTTTAACAAAGCTGGTGGCTACAACAAAGCTGCCAGCTGCTTGAACCTCCTCCGTAATGCTCACCAACGGCCCGCATTGCCACAAAGCCATGAGTCGGGTATTGATGTACTTATAATAAGTTATATAATTCTCTGCACCACTTTTATTTTAAAACCATCTTTAGTTCGATGTGAAAAAAAAAGGAAGAAACTAATCAAGTAATTATTCTCTTCAATGTTATATATGAACCTTTCATCACAATGGAAGTCTGAAATCTTCAGGAAAAAAGCCACCCATTCTGGGTCTTATTGTTTATGTTAATATTATTAATAATAATATAATTTAAAAAAATAAAGAAATTTTTTTTTAAAAAGTCACTAATTTTGGATCTTATTGTTTACGTTAATAATATTAATAATATACTTCAAAAATAAAGAAAATTTGTTGAAAAAGCCCACTCATTTTGGATCTTATTGTTTATATTAACATTATTAATAATATACTTTAAAATACAAAGGAAATTTATTGAATAGTTTGCTTTTCAATATGATAAAGCATTGTAGTACTCATGTTCTTCATTTCGTAAGAACGTAGAATCATCATCATCATTTCCGCAACAGCCCAGTGTGGGCCAAGGCCGTCTACCTACTGGTAGATTTCTAGACGAGGTATGTTTTTCTTTTTGCGGGGCAGGGTTGTCAGCTCTACGCCAAACGCTCAACATTCAAAGGAGACCGGGACCTACGGTTTAAAGGGGATTCGAACCACTACAAACATACATGGAACCGCCGGGACTCGAACCCGAAACCTGTGGTAGCCAGAAGAACGCAGAATACAAGTAAGAATTTTGTAAAATCAATTCAAAACATCACTTTCTGCATTCGTGCTTTTATAGAATCTATAAATAATTGATTTTTCAATTTTACAAGAAATAAAACCAATTCAAAGCTTTTTATTTGAGAACTGGAGTGCATATCTTACGAGAAAAATAAGTTATATAGCAGGTTTTTCCCCCTATTACTTCATGCTGAAACATTTTTGCAACAGAATTTTATTTGCAATTGAATATTTTACTCACAGTCTAAAGAATAAATTTTTTTTTACTATTTGCAGAGCACTTCAAGAATGAACTTTGATAAAAATACTGACGAAATAATTTTTCTCCGAACAATGCTTAGGATTAATTGATGCGAACTTATAATCCCGTTTTTTGTATTCTCCTCATTATTCAAAAGAAATGTTTTATATTTTGGGAAAGAATAGAGTGAAAACAAAAACTTTCGATTTTCTGACAGGTATGTTTTTTAGCCATTTGGTTGGTTTTCAAAGGACATTCATTAAAAAAAAAAAAAAAACATTATCTTAGTTTTCAGTAGAATATCTTATGTTTTATTATAAGAAGAAGAATTAAGAAATTTAATTAATTCGCTTGCAATAAACAAATCCAAAAATACATTTGGAATTCTTAAAAATTGAATAATGCATCGTTTTTTTCGATTTGTGATGTATTAACAAATAATTAAATGCATTTAATGGATCTAAAAAAATTACAGAATAAATGGAAGGTAATTAAACACATAAATTCTTTTGTATGCAATTCTTATAAATTAAAATTGGTGATCGTGTTAGAATGATTCATTATAGGAATTGCCAGTCTTTTCTTTTTAGACATCTACAAGAAGAAAATAAATGACAATTTGATGCTTACAATATCAAATAAACACACAAAAAAATTTTTTTGCTTAAATATATTAACAAAATAACTATTTTTCACAATTAAGAGTGAAATTATTTTTGAATTCATTTAATTCACTTTCGACAATTACTATAATTAATCTTAGACATTCATTTGTATGCAATACTTCAAACGCAACATTGCTGGTTGTTTATTAAATTATTAGTCAGCTGATAAGTGTTTGGTCGATTATTATTTGCTGGTTAATCATTGAATGTATTTGAAATTCGAATTATCAATTATCTCATTTTTGAAAACTATTAGAAGAAAATTAATGCATTGATACTTAAAACCCAATGAAATTTAGAAAGAAATTCAATTTTGAATTCACTGAATTCCCTTTCAACAAAAACTTATAATTAATCTTAAACATTTATTTGTATGCAATGCTTCAGACGCAATATTTCTGATTGTTTATTAAATTATTTGTATGGCTGATAAGTTATTGCCTAATTATTATCATTTAATTAATCATTCACTGTATTTGAAATTCGAATTATCAATTATCTCATTTTTTGAAAATTACAAGAATAAAATTAATGCATTGATAACCCCTAAAATCGAAACAAAAATTCAAATTTTTGCTTAAATATATTTAGAATGAAATCATTTTTGAATCAATTTAATTATAAGTATTTGTTGAAAGGGAATTCATCTTAAAAATTCATTTATGGGCCATGCTTCAAAAGCAATATTGCTGGTTTATTATTCAATTATTTGTCAGCTGATAAATTATTGACTGATTATTATTAATTATTAAATGAATTTAAGATCGAAATAAATCAACTACATCATTTTTGAAAAGCGCAAGAAGTAAACTATCGCATTGATACTTAAAAACCAAATATACAAAACCGAAACACCAATTCAAATTTTCGCTTTAATATATTTACAATCATAAATATCTTTCACAATTTAGAATGAATCTATTTTTGAATTGATTGATACTGTAGGACAAATACAGTTGAGATCCACTACAGTCAATTAATAATAATTAAAATAAAATAAGAAAATTTAATTAAAATTTTATAAAAAAGATGAAGCATAACAATATTTAACCCCGTCTTTAATTTAAAATATCCACTTTTATAAATGCGAAACACTAAATAAATAAAAATTGAAAAACTTCCTCATGCCTCGCTTGCAGAAAGCGCGATAAAAATCAATCTCCAAATCGCCATTTTTACATAAATATAAAAATTAGAACACTCTACTAGAAGGGCGGGAAAACTACAAAAATCCTTCCTCCTTGCATCCTTCATTAACGCAAATCCGATTTATGATTCCTTCTCGGGGAAAAAAAGGAGGAAGAAGAGTTAAGTGTCCCACTTAAGACGACCTTCCGAAAAAGTGAAGAAATGGACGGACCAGCTGCTCTTGCAATTCCGAAGATCTCGCGAATTTGCGAATAACAAGGCTCGAACCAATTAAGAAAAATACACCAGCAGTTTGGATGCGGGCTACTTTACGCTAGAATTGTTGCAAGGAAATGCGATTATGAAGGCACTCCATTTTAACTGGAGAGAGGATTTTTCTGGGGAATTTTTTTTTTTTTTTTTTGTTTTATAAATTCTAATGGCAAGTTTCAGATGCAAAGATTATGTTGTTAGCAATTTTTGCTTGTTAAATTTCAGTATGGTTAAAATGATTTTATATTATTTATTATGAAGGCTTAAAATTTAAATATTGTTAATAATTGCTCTTATAATGTCTTTATGCTGAAGATTAATATGGTTTCAAAGCAATCTATTTATATAGAGTTTGAGACAAATCAGACAATTCAAAATTTGGTATTTTCTTTTTTTAAATTCATACTTGGCTTTTTGAAGAGGAGCCTTTTGTTTATTTTTGCATTTGGAATTTCGACGCATATATTCAGTAAAGGCTTTTTATCATGATGCTTTCATATGTATAACTTTTACATCTACTTATACTTTGTATACATTTTAGTGCCTTATGGCCGAGTGACTAGCGGTATGGCTCTCGGTGCCACAGGTTTCGGGTCCCAGTCCCGGCGGGGCGATTAATGTTTGTAGAGGTTCGGAATCCACTTTAAACCGTAGGTGCCCATCTAATATGCCTGTAGTGAATAGTAAAAAAGAAAACACCTCCTGTCTCGAAATCTGCCTGTTGGCAGACGCCTTTGGCATACCATGGGGCTATTGCGCCACTAAAGAATAATGTGAATGTTACAATAGTTAAATTTACTGCATAATTTTATTATTTCACGTTTTACGGTATTTTATTTATAACGTGCGTATTTAATATGTCTTAAAGACAAAGGGCAGACAAATGTATACATAAAACAAATATTTTTATTTGTGCACTTAAAGAAGTGATGTTTGGTTTGGTTTGGTTTGTCGTTCAATGGACATTTTGTGCACTCTCTACCTAATTAGACCGAGTCTACAGTTTAGCGTGGATTCCAAACCCTAACAAACTTCCATGCCTCTACCAGGAATCGAACCTGAAGCCTGGGGTACCACAGGCCAGAGCTTTAGCCAGTTGGCCACTAGATTGCTTAAAGAAGTTAGAATATTTGTATTTCATTCACAAAGAAGGCGGTAGAACAAATACGCTTAAGTTCCACTGCAATCAATTAATAATAATTAAAATAAAATAAGGAAAATTTAATATTTTTTTAAAAAGATGAAGCATAACATTTTATTTTCCTGCCTTTTATTTTAAATGTCCACTTTTATAAACGAAAACTGCAAACAAATAAAAATTGAAAAACTTCCTTATGTCTAGTTTGAAACATGCCCGATAAAAATCCATCTCTAAATCGCCCTTTTAACATAAATATAAAAATTAGAACATTGTACTGGAAGCGCGGGAAAAATAAAAATTCCCCCGCTGCATCCTTCATTAACGCAAATCCGATTTATGATTCCTTCCCGGAAAAAAGGAAGAAGAAGAGTTAAGTGTCCCACTTAAGACGACCTTCCCAAAAAGTGAAGAAACGGACGGACCAGCTGCTTTTGCAATTCCGAAGATCTCGCGAATTTGCGAATAACATGGCTCGAACCAATTAAGAAAAATACACCAGCAGTTTGGATGCGGGCTACTTTACGCTAGAATTGTTGCAAGGAAATGCGATTATTAGGGCACTTCATTTTAACTGGAGAGTGGATTTTTGCTGAGGAATTTTTTTGTTGTTGTTTTTTAATAAATTCCAATGGTGAGTTTCAGATGCAAAGATTATGTTGTTAGCAATTTATGGCTGTTAAATTTTAGTATGGTTCAAATGATTTACTATTATTTATTATAAATAAAATTTAATACTCATTAGTATTTGCTCTTATAATGTCTTTATTCAGAACATTCATAAGATTTAAAAGTAATATATTTATATATAGTTTGTGACTAGTGTTGTTCCTTGTCAAATCAGACAATTGAAAAATTGTGTTTTCTTTTTATAATTCATATTTGGCGTTTTGAAACGGAACCTTTGTTGTTTTTCTGCATTTGGAATTTCGACGCCTATATTCAATAAATATTTTATCATGATGCTTTCATATGTAGATCTTTATTCTTTGTATACCTTTTATACAATTTAGGGTATGACGGCTGACTAAATACAGCTCTGGCGCTCTGTGCCACAAGTTTCGGGTCGAGTCCGGCGTTGCCAGGGATGTTTGTAGTGGTTCCGAATCCACTTTAAATTGTTGGTCTCGGTTTGTTTAGCTCTCGTGTGCTAAGACGACAATAGAACAACAAACCAATCCTCCGTTAACTTAATTTTGTGTTTAATGTGAATGTTACGATAGTTAAATTAACTAAATAATTTTTATTATTTCAAACAATAATGTGTTTTACTTATAACATCTTTTTATTTATTATATCTTAAGGGGTGGGCAGACAAAATCAACGTAAGCCAATTCTTTCTATTTCTTAACTAGATAGCTTTTCAGGAAATTTATATATATATATATATATATATATATATATATATATATTCGCTAAAGAAGGCAATAGAACAAATATTTTAGAGATCCACTGAAATCAATCAATAATAATTAAAATAAAATACGGAAAATTTAATTAAAATCTTATACTTTTTTTAAAAGATGAAGCATAACATTTTATTTTCCAGTCTTTTTTTATTTTAAATATCCACTTTTAAAAGATAAACAGCAAATAAATAAAAATTGAAAACTCCCTCATGCCTCGCTTGCAACATGCCCGATAAAATCAATCGCCATTTTTACATAAATATAAAATTAGAACCTTCTACTGGAAGGGCGGAAGACAACATAAAAATCCTTCCTCCCCTGCATCCTTCATTAACGTAAATCCGATTTATGATTCCTTCCACGAAAAAAGGAAGAAGAGTTAAGTGTCCCACTTTAAGACGACCTTCCGAAAAAGTGAAGAAATGGAAGGCACCAGCTGCTTCTGCAATTCCGAAGATCTCGCGAATTTGCGAATAACAAGGCTCGAACCAATTAAGAAAAATAGCAGTTTGATGCGGGCTACTTTACGCCAGGATTGTTGCAAGGAAATGTGATTATTAGGGCACTCCATTTTAACTGGAAAGTGGATTTTTCTGGGGAAATGTTTTTGTTTAATAAATTCTAATGGCAAGTTTCAGATGCAAAGATTATGTTATACGCATTTTTGCAATGTTACATTTTAGTATTGTTTAAATGATTTATTATTATTTATTATTAACGCTTAAAATTTAAATATTCGTTAGAGATTTGTTCATAAATTGCTTTTAAACTTCATTAATATTCAGCATAATAGCATATATTTATATAGATTTTGTGACTAGTGCTGTTCTTTTTTATATCCGACAATTCAAAATTCGAATTTTTGTTTAATTCATACTTGGTGTTATGAAACGGAAACTTTTGTTTCTTTCTGTATTTGAACTTCGTTGAGTTTGGTTTATCGCCCTACAATAAACCAAATCTCTGTGCAAGGTCATTATCGCTCTACGGTCATTTTGTCAGACCGGGACTTACAGTTTAACGTTTAACCATTAACAAACATCCATGTTGGAATTTCGGAACATATATTCAGTAAATGCTTTTTTATCATGTTGCTTTCGTATGTATACCTTAAATACAAATACTTATACCTTGTTTATCTTTTATACAATTTAAGGCTTGATAGCCTTAGTAAAAAAATTATACCGGCGTAAATTGTTTTCGGATTATTGATTGTATTCGCTGCCTATTATTCTAGATGGAGGATTTTCCCCCGATAATTAATGTTTGCGAATTATATTTTATAATGTATACTGTATTTCAAACGAATTTAAAAAAATAATATTTGTGGAAATGTTTTCTTACTGATAAGAATTATAAAAGGAATTAATAATTTCTACACTTCTGTTATATGAAACCCATCAAAGTGCATAACAATTTTGTTTTAAAATGATTAGGGTTTTTTTTTTTTATAAAGTTAGAAAACATTTAAAGGGGCAATATTTTGAATTTACTCGATCCCACATTTAAATAAACATATTTTAGACTGCATTTCAAGTTAAAATTGAAAAAAAAATCTTTTCGGATATCTATCTGGTATTTGAAATAATAACTTTTTTAAAATATTCAACCCAAAAATAGTATATCTCCTCGAATAAAGAAGGGGTTTATTTTTATAAAATTCTTCCATACACAGTATAAATCACTTGATATCAAATTTTTTTCTTGGTGCATCAATATTCTGAAATGGGCGTCATTTAACTAAGAACCATCGCCAGCCTGTTAAGTTATTGCCATCGCTCTTTTTAGTTCTTGCCTATCATTACGGTCGATAAAAATTGAGAAGAGAATTTTTTTTTTTTTTACATAATGATACTTTCTCAACGTTAATAGAATTCTGCAGTAATTCAATTTTCTTTATATAGACAGGAGAGTTTATTTATACTTATTAAGACTTTATTCTAAGCAATATACGTTAATCTAAAGTCAGTAAATAATTTGTAAAATTACTAGATACTTTTTTTATTGTTTAGAATGCAGTTTATACAAAATTTCCATGTCACAAATGCGGATTTTTCTTTTCTGCACACAAAGTATTAATTCAAACTTTTCCCAACGTATGGCACTACATAATCTTACTAATTTGGTTTGTCTCTGTACTGTCATTTTTTGCGCAGTTTAGGATAATTAGACCGGGACCTACAATTTAAAGTAGATTCCAAACCATTGACAAACATCCATGCCAAACACCAGGATTCGAACCTGAAACCTGTGGTACCAAAGGCCAGAGCTCTATCCAAGTGGTCATTAGGCCGCCATTATCTTACTAGAAAGTGTCTAAATGTGACATTTACAGTTAATAAGAAAAAGAACATCTTACTCTTCAGAGTACTATTGATGAAATAATGATAACATAAATAGTGTTTAGGTATTTTATAATACCTTATTTGCTTAAGTTCCTCAGGGCACTGAATCATGTAATCACAAAAATCATCAATTTAGCAATTTAGTGGCTGACATCACCTTAATTGTGCATGATAGACATATACTGGAATATTTAAAAATAGCCGCTCGATTGAAATTCGGCGGAGAAAGTCCACTAATTGGAGAAGCAAAGCAATAAAGCATGAGCTGCAAATCAATTGCTCGCCTTCTAAAACACTTAATAGAAACTATTTCCAAAACGTTGCTGTACCAGACTTGCAGAGTGTCGATTGATGAAATCAGCAAATACTGATGAATCCACATCCACTTTTATTGTAAATTATTCGCTTACAATCAATTGAAAAACAAGAACATAGATGTACAACAACAATTTGACTTTAACGAGTATATTGGCAGCTAACGCTGCCATGCACTTTTATCTGGATGATTACATTGAGGATGATATTGCAAGAGAAATATGGCTTGCTCAATATATATAAAAGTAAAAAAAAAAATTAGAATTTAAATACAAATATAGAGAAAATAAAATAACAAACAGAGAGAGCTGATAAAAATATTATTCAGTTAAAATGTTCAGTGAAGTACTCGGGCGTTTATTATTGATGGGAAGAGTAATGTCATAATCAGGAAGGCGTAAGAACTTAGATTTCGGCTTACTTTGCCTTAAATACAAAACAGAAGAAGGCGCACATGCGCACTATAAACAAATGAAATTTACATAGTTCAATAGAATGCTGAACAGTTGCAATATGCAGAAGTACATCATCTTACATAAATATTACAGTCTTGACATTATGATTAAACATGGTATCGCATTGACGTTCAGCAGCGAACATTCTTATTAAGCTCAAGCTATTTGCATATCCATTCTTTCAATATAAAATCGCCACTTACCGGCAAATATTTTCATTAATTTCTTGTATCAAAACTAATCTAAATTCATAAAATAGATTTATAATGCAAATTATATTTTTGAGACAGATAACTCATTCATTTTCCTTGAATTTTTTTAAAGATCGACTGATTTTTGATCACTTTGAATGTTTTATGTAATATATATCGACCAAAAATAATTATTGCATATAAAAATTGTGAAGTAACGGGTGGGCTGAAAAGTTCATAGGCTGACACATAGATGGCACTACTAGTACTAAATCTATATGATTTTTAGTTAGCCCCTAACCTTCAAAAGATACGTGTATAAATTTGACAGCTGTTGCACTATTACTTCTATACTTAGTTCACTTCTTGGTGGTACCAACTAAAATATTGACGGCTTTTGGAAGGCTTGCACTTTTCTCTCCTTCTCATCGAACCCAACGGAAGAACTGTCTAGTTCCGGATTACTTGCCAACCCCCCTTCTCATAGATACGAAAAATGTTAATATATGATTGATTATTGGGCTCACACCAAGATCGCCCAGTTCGAAACTCAAAAGCGCTCTAACCCAAGAACCACAGCAAGCCTTTATGAAACTGTTTTATATGAATAGAAATTAGCATTATTTTTATTTAAATTAATCTTAAAAATTGCATGATTAAAATACAGAATTTCTGTTTACATAACTCTTTATATGCTTGTAAAATATCGATTTTTATTAGTGAAACTCCAAATATAGCATGCAAATTGGTTTAAAAGAAAATGTATATTTTCATTCTTTTATTTGTATTGAAATATTCATCTGGTTGATTTTATTCATAATTTGATGATGGCATTCGTAAATGTTTCGTGACTTTATTTTAACAGAAATACTATATGGAAGTTACTTAGTCGGTTAGTATTTGCAGGATTTTTCTCGCATAAAAAAGCAACACTGCACCAATTTTCATTCCGAAAATTTTAAATTACGTTTCTTCTCTTGGTAAATCATACATACACACATACAGCCATACGAGCCACAGCGCAAAAGCATGCATTCATAAGAGCTATAGCGGAAAAGTATGCAACCATTAAAGCCACAGCAGGAAGATCATACAGCCATAAGAGAAAAAAAGTCCCTCTAATCGAAGTTCCTCCTGCTAAATTCCAAACTCAAAGCTTTATTATCAGTTAAACTAAATTAACGACGAAACAAAAAAAAAAAAATAATAAAGCGTTTTTCTTATGTAAAAATAAGTTTCGTAGCGACAGCAGCTAAGCATCGGTCAGATGTGCGATTGTCCTTTTTCCAGATTATACAAAAAAATATATAATATTTAACTAATAACTTTCAAGAGTAAATGTCCTTCATTTGCGTGTCGTATTTGGAAGACTCAAATCACTCAGTCCGAATCTTGGTGAAACACTGTCACAATCTACACTCAATTTATTTATTTTTCAATTCAACAATTGAAGTCGACAATCTTCAATGAGAATAGAGCTTTTCCCCTTTCAAGCATTTCTCTACGTGCACAACCAATATCAACGATTCGGACACATTTCAACTATTTTATTCCGAAATAATAAAAAATTAATGATTTTCAAAAAATACTTCCCGGAGATACTACGATATTATAACCTAACTAGTGTATATATTTAGATTATAATATTGTAGTATTTTCGAAAACTATAAATATAAAGTCCAGTTATATGTTTACTATCCTAAAAACGATATTGAGCATCTATTTTCAAAATAAGAACTAATCCATAGTTTTAATTTCGAATGTTCTATGTCAATACACATCTAGGAGTTTAAATAAAGTATCGATATTATACAAAATTTTTTGATATTATTATATATTCGTTTACAAATACTTATTGATAAACAAAAAAAGTATATGATATACTTAAGAGCCCCTAACAAAACCCTTATTTCCAATAAATTACTTATAATTAACTGTTGACTGTGAACATAATATATGTAAATATATTTACATATATCTATAATTGTTCAGAGTAAATTATATATATATCTACAAAAAACTGTGCACAATGAATATTTTTTCAATTAACTGTTCACAGTGAAGATAATATATATATGTATATCATTCTAAAATAGCCCACTGAATTGTTATTCTAGAAATAGAAATTCACGCATAATTTGAATTTCGATTGCCCTATGTTAATGCAGCTTTAGAATGGATCCAGGTTACACAATAAAAGTTCAAACGTATTCTCTGAAGATTCCTAATACCCGATAAAAATGAAAATAGACCATAGAAAAGAGACTTACTTTGGAATTCAAGAGCTTTTAACCAATACAAAGGAAATGCTGAATATGCTGTTGCCAAATGGAAAAAGAGAAGAATTCGATTCACAGACTAAGAAAAAAATTCGAACAAGGATAGTGTGCTGATGCCAGAAGTTTTTGCAGAAACTTGTTTTTGTGTATTCGAATCCAGCGCCAATTTTAAAATGTTTTCTTTGAAACACGTATGCAAAGTCTGAAGACAAAAAAAAAAAAATGGTGGAAAAAAAAAAATCCGTCGCAGCTTTGGGTAGTCTGTTTTCAGTTATTTCACTTTCAGATTCACTTGGTTTACTCAATCGGCATATTTTATCGATAAAAGTATTCTGTTTTCGGCAAAATGTGATTCCAATCAAAAGTGTTTTCTTCTTTGTTTCCGAATTCAAACTAATGCAATGGGGATTTTACCTTTTTTTTTTTTTTCCTTTGTTTTTCCCCATTTCAAGATTTCGTCTGCATACAATCTTAGAAAACACGATCTAGTATTTAACTTTTAGCAAGGTTAAAAAACCCTATTTGAGATTGAAAATTTGGGTTTTGAAGAAAATATATGTAATGGCAATTGAATTGCTTACAACATCTAAACGTAAATAACAAGAAGTTAAACAATACTAAAGTTCCAAAAAACATATTGATAAAAAAGGATACATCCTAATAATTTTATCCTGAAGTAGGCCTAATTAAACAGTACTCATTTTAAAAATTTTTGATATGCATCAGAAAAGTTATGATAGAACCACTTAAACTCTCGTTGGGATAATTTTAAATTATAATAAATATAAATGCACTGATACAATCACAACCATTTCATCTGTACAGACAAACATAGTACATATATTCATCATCATCAGGGTACAACAGCCCCATGGTGGGCCACGGCCGTCTGCCTACTGGCAGATTGGGAGACAGGAGATGTTATCTTTTTTTGGGTAGGGACCTACGCCCAACGCTCTAGCATCATATTAGACCGATACCTACGGTTTAAAGTGGATACCGAATAACTACAAACATCCATGGCACCGCTGGTACTCTTACCCCTGAAACGTGTGGCACCGAGCGTTAGTCTCTCGGCCATCAGGCCCCCAGTACATATATAACATAGTCATCTTATTATTATTGGCGTAACAGCCCCATGGTGGTTAAGTCCGTCTGCCTACTGGTAAATTTCAAACGGTATATGTTTACTTTTTAGGGGGTAGGGTTGTCAGCCGTACTCCCAACTGTCATATTAGACCGGGACCTACGGCTTAAAGTGGATTCCGAATCTCTTTAGCATCCATGTCTTCCGCCGGCAATAGAATCCCAAAACCCGTGACAACAAGCGCCAGAGTGCTGTCACTCGGCCATCAAACTCTATTACAAAGCTTATAGTGCGTACATATTCAATTGCAAGAATAGACCAGCAGAGATCGCTAAATGCCTTTCGGATTGGTTAGAAACTCGGAACACTATGCCAAATAAAGGTCTTGATGTCTACATCGGGAATGTGTTCTAAAACTTCATAGTCCTGAAAATCCTTTTATCGGGTTCGAAAAGGGAGAAGAAGGGTGCGAACCTTAGACGTTACCCGAGGAGAATGTTCCTTCCAAATTATGGATGCACCCTGGAGTAATGGATGTACTGGGTAACGCTATCTGCTAATTGTCTGCTGTTAATGACTTCAAGTTAAGATGTCATCATAGGTTTGGTTTGGTTTGTCGCTCTACGGTCATTTTTTTTTTTTTTTGCATACTTTAGGGCTGATTAGACAGAAACCTATAATTTAAGGTGGATTTCGAACTACTAACAAACATTCACGCTACAGCCATAATTCGAAAGTGAAGCCTGTTGTAAAAGACCAGATATTGACAATCAGGCAGCTGTTTATCATAGAAGAACAATATATTCATTGAATAAAATATTATATAAAAAATTATAATCTTTCTATTAATATAATGTGTTCTGTACGGACTTTATTTAGCAAATATTCAAAAAGTATGGATTGAATTTCAATAAAATCATTGGTAACATATGCAAAAATTACAAATCTATTCCAGAAACGAAGTCTTAATCTTTTGATGCCTAACCTATTACTTTAGTAAATACATATTTATTTCAAAATAATAAATAAAAATTATTTTATTCTTGATTTCCACTTTTAGTGAAACAATAAACCATACTTAAAATACATTATGTTTCGTAACAAAATCCTTCTAATGTCTATTTTTAAAAAAAAAATGCAGCCTTGGAACAAAAGCAAATGAATAAAGATTCTAAAGTAAAACATATTTAGAATTCCATAATAAGCCATCACAATTCATTTTATAATTTTTAGAAAAGAGTTTTGAAAAAATAAATCTTTTTTTTTTTTCAAATTTTTCTTAAAAGGTTTGAAAAGAGAAAAATTCTATTAATATTATTAATGGGTCTATAAAAGACTTAAAATATTCCTGTCTCATAAATACGATGTTTATCAAAAAAAACGCAAATAATTTAAAAGCAAATGCATTTCAATTCATTAAGAATTCCGTTTTCGAAATCATATCTTAATGCACTCAATATGCATCAAAATTTAAAAACATTTTAGAGTATTTAGAAGCAAAAACATCTTTTACAAAATAATTCATCTCATATATATATTAAAAAAACAGTTAAAAGAACTGCACGTATTTTTTTTAACTGTTTAATTTCATAACTTTTATCCTTTTAAAAGAAAATGGTAATAATTCAAAACTATCATTTGAACCGCAATGCTTTTAAATTACTTTGTAATGGAACAAAAAATGTGTTTTTTTCTGATTTTCTAAATATTTAGAAAGAAAGAAATTATTTTTTATATATTTATTATCGTTATATCCATTAAAAGCTGCAACACAAAAGTTACAAATCCATTTAAAATGCATTTCTTTGAGTTATAGAATTATATTTTATGTCTGAAAATATATTGTGTTAGTAATGGTTAAAATATGTTAATTATTATTTATTCATTCGTGTTCAGTTATTATATAAACTAATAGATATATAAATCATTGTTAAATCTGACAAGATCAAAATGTATTTCGGAAGATCAAATGTTAGACTTTTTAGGTATAAACAAGTACTATAAAAAAAAAAAAAAAATTTTAAGTCAATTACGACTTTTTTTTTCACTCTATTGCAGAAAATCCTTTATAAATAATTTTCATTCATGTTAAGTTTATCTTACGCCATCTATTGGTAGATATATGCAAAGTTAAATCTTAAAAAATTTAATTAATTAATTAAATTTATTTATGGAATTCATATTTGAAAAAACTGTATTAAACATCCAGTGTCATCCACTACAAGTTCAAAAAAAATGGGTTTGAAGTTGAGTGGATGAATAAAAAGTATTTTATGAAAGATTGAAAATTTGAACAGGATATATATAGGGAGAGTGTGAGCTAATAGTTGAATAAATAGTTGTCATATATATATATATATATATTTAAAAATAAAACTAACATAAGATCTAAGATTTGATCTTCGGTGCCTGATGGTCAAGTGGCTATCGCTCTGGCGCTCGGTACCACAGTTTTCGGGTTCGAGTCCCGGTGGTTCCATGGTTGTTTCTAGTAGTTTGGAATCCACTTTAAACCGTAGGTCGCGATCTAACATGATTGTAGTGCATTGCGGAGGTATTGTTACACCATGTCCGTAGCTTATCTTCCAGCCACACGCAACTCCTGTGTAGTGCTAAGTGAGTAACGTCGGTGCAGCACTGACCTTAAAGCATAAAAGCCCACTGTCTAAGTGTTTTCCAGCTACATTAGAAAAAATTTTGATCTTCAGTAGTACATTTTGATTTAGTCTGATTTAACAGTATTTTATAAATATATATATATACACAATCCAGTCACATTAATGTGACCACCTATCAAAAGCCTGAATAGCCACCTTTGGGAGAGCGGACCGCTGCGAGACATGCAGGAAGAGAGTCAATTAGGTTTCTGAAGGTGTTCACTTGGATGTTGAGGGTGTTACAGGGTGTTTGCTTTCAGACGTTTCACGCCGTATACACCAACGTTCATCTGTCCGATGGAGCATAAAACGTGATTCATCGGAAAAAGCCTGTGGACGTCCAGTTTCGGTACTGGCGTGCACATTCCAGCCTTAGTCGCCGATGAACAGCAATCAGCATACGTGCATTAACCAGGCGTCTGCGGCGGAGACCCATGCGCAGCAACGTTCACTGAACCGTTGTTGAGGATACACTTTGGTAGCCCCTTGGTTCATCTGGGCTGTCAGTTGCACGTCTAATCGCCCGAACGCATCTGTGTATCCTTCGTTCGCCTCTGTCATCTAAAACCCGTGGTGCACCCCATGTGCCACGCCAATGATTTTGATGGTGTCATTTTGCCATGCACGGTATACTTTTACCACGGCGGCACGCAAACAGTTCACAAAATTAGTCGTTTCCGAAATGCTTCCATCCTTGTCCCGAAAGCCAATAATCATGCCCTTTTGGACGTCGGATAAATCGCTACGTTTCTGTATTACGCCAACGATTGAAATGCTTTCCGATGACCTAGGACATCCTTTATATACACTCCACTGCAATGTGCTGCCACCTGCCTTTTGTGGTTGGTTATTTCGCATTGACGTCAAAAGTAGGTGGTGGTGGTATATATATATATATATATTATTTGGTTTTATACAAAATAATTTCTTAAAATTTCGATTATTGTATGGACAAATTATGTTTTGATTTTACTTGTAAATATAATTATTTAAGTAATATAAAGCTTTGTTTGGATTTAAAATAATAATAATTAATGAAATGCTGATTTTTAATCTGGGCCTGAATGGCCGAGTGGCTAGCGCTCTGGCGCTCGGTACCACAAGTTTCAGGGTTCTAGTCCCGGCGGTGCCATGGATGTGTGTAGTGGTTCGAATTCACTTTAAACCGTAGGTCCCGGTCCTAAGAGGATCGTAAAGCGTTGCGGGGGCATTGCTACTCCGCGTCCGTGGCTTATCTTCAAGTTGCACGCACCCCGTGGGTCATGCAAAGTGTGTAGCATCTGTGCAGCGCTTGCCTTAAGGCATCCAAGACCAAGCTGCCTAAGTGTTTGCCAGCTGCATTAGAACAAAAAAAAAAAAAAAATTTTTTTAATCTGCCTTTTCTATCAATAATTAATTTTTGTTAAGATTATATCATTCTACACTGATACAGTACATCTACATCTACAAATGTTTTCCCCTCCAAAACTACGTGTATCTATTAAGAATCTTTTGTAAATCAGAAAATTGAATTATACTGCATCTGTAAGAAATAATTGAGAAGCAATATTTTTGTGAAACCTTTTAAGGGTAGTTAGATCCATGTATTATACGTGAAAATACATAGATGACGTCACACACGTCAAAATACTTATGCGACCAATTCAACCACTGCGAAGGTTGTTGCCAAAATGCACTTTCATCTAACATTTCAATGATCTTTTTTCAATTCTTTCTATTAGCTCACACTCTCCCTATATATATCTTGTTCAAATTTCCAATCGTTCATAAAATACTTTTGATTCATCCGCTCAATTTCAAATACATTTTTCTTCAACTTGTAGTGGATGAACACTGGATGCTAATGCAGTTTTTTCAAATATTAATTCATTAATTAAATTTAATTAAATAATTTTAGTTTTTTTTTTTTAGATTTAAGTTGCATGTATCTACCAATAGATGGCGACAGATAAACATAAAAAAAATGAATGAAAATTATTTATAAATGACTTTCTGCAATAGAGTGAAAAAAAAAAAGTAGGAATTTACTTTAAAAAAAAAAAATTTTATATCATTTAAAGTGAAAGAAATAGAAGTAGTTGCTGTTGCTGCTGAAGAGTACAAGAATATCGTGGTGCTCCCGAATAATTAATCTATGATGATTGCCAGCTAGAGTACAAATCCTCTTCCGAAATGGTCCAGAGAATGTATGGCGGTTGCAACAGTGGTCAATCAAAGACATGATGAGGAGTAAGCACGACATCAGAGCAGTTGGCACATTTTTGGTATTTTTAAATCCTTCAGCAAAAATTTCCTATTTTTGTGGTGCTTCATCCTTATCTTGTGAGAGTAGTACCTGTTCATCTGTCCATATTTAGTTCTATAATTTGTAAATTAGTTTTGATCATAGAAGGAATTATAAGTTTAGATTTTGCAAAGGCCTTTGCATCTGCAAGGGAAGTAGAAATGGCAATCTGATCCAGACATTTGGCATTCTTCGCCAAAGAATTTGCAATTACATTCAATTCCAAACCCTCATGAGCAGGGATCCAATGCAGTAAACATATAAATAGTGGATTTATTCTGGAAGAGATGTAACGTTTAAGATCATATTTGAGAAGCTTTTATTAAAAGCCTGTAAGGCAGACCTTGAGTCAGTGAAGACAGTAATTCCATTCATTTGTTGTGGGAGAGGTAAACTCAGATATGCCTCAAGTGCCTTTTGAACGGCCAGCAGTTCTCCTGTGAAGTTTGATGCAATTTTTCCAGATTCGGCAAAAATTTCAATTCTTTGCCCGTTGAGTAGAAGTAGTACTTCCATTTAAAGTAGTACTTTCCCTAAAAACTATGATATAATTTTTTCAGTTAAGATACAACTCATTATCAAATGGTAACACCGAAAATAGCATGCAAAGGGATATAGGCTAGGTTTGTCACGGTTACTGTTATTAAAAACAAGTAATATAAAAAAAATTAATAAAGTCAATTCCTCTTTTTTTTTCTCACTATATTGCAGGAAGTCTTTATAAATAATTTTCATTCATTTTTTAAGTTTATCTGGCTATTGGTAGACGCATGCAAATTAAATCTAAAAAAAACTAAAAATTATTAATTAAATTTAATTACTGAATTAATATTTGAAAAGACTGCATTAACATCAAGTGTCATCCACTACAAGTTTAAAAAAAAAAATATATTTGAGCTTGAATGGATGAATAAAAAGTGTTTTATGAACAATTGAAAATTTGAACAAGATATATATAGGGAGAGTGTGAGCTAATAAAAGGAATTTAACAAGAAATTTAGTAACGATTGTGAATTTTGTATATGCATATCATACTAGCAATCTGAGGATATTTTCTGAGTTTTTTTCTCCATTTCCAAATGAGCAGCAATTACCCCTAAAGTCCTTCCAGAAAATTCTCTGTATACATCATTTTCTAATATTTATTCATGAGATATTAGTGACATATATTTTAGAACATGCCACCTGACTATAAAAAATTTTCGCTCGAACGAGATTATAACCAACAAAACAACACTAAAGAAAAATTCTTGAACTTAAGAACTATTTTTGCGAACATTTTAATTAAGAAATATTGAAATCTTGCAGTGTTAAACGTGAAAATGTAAACATTTTAAAATAAATTATAATCATGTATTTCTCATTTGAATAGTTGTCTCAACTCAGCGAGATAAGCATGATCTTGCAGAATTTTTAACTTATGCTACAATATAAATTTTGAAAGCATACATGAGAAAGTACATATTATGAAATTGTTAAACATAGTTAAGTAGGTTTAACATTTAAACGCGATAAGTTAAGCTTTTTGAAGGGTTATCTTATAGTCCTCATTAATAAAATATTGAGAGACTATCAAAACATTCTGAATATTCAGTTGAAAACATAAGGAACATGAAACTCTAATATTAAAATATAATAACTCTATAAACGAGAACAGTAATTATAATAAATTACAAACAATGGTAACTCTTAAACATTAATTTTCTTTTTAAAGATTAAATTAAAACTTTTTTAATGGTAACTTTTTTCTTATACGATTAAATTCAATGATGCTAATTAAATTCATTTTAGTCCACTAATTTCATGCTTTATGAACATTTTATTTTAACAAAAACACTACACTAAATTACTCCAACTATTTTTTATTTGCATAAATGTTATCTTTTCCAGATAACAAGTAATATAACAAAAAAATTTTAAAGTCAATTCCTACTTTTTTTTTCAATCTATTGCAAGAAAGTCCTTTATAAATAATTTTCGTTAATTTTTTTAAGTTTATCTGGTACCATCTATTGGTAGATATATGCAACTTAAATCTAAAAATATATATAATTAATTAATTAAGTTTAATTACCGAATTAATATTTGAAAAAACTGTATTAACATCCAGTGCCATCCATTACAAGTTCAAAAATGTATTTGAACTTGAGTGGCTGAACAAAAAGTATTTTATGAACGTTTGAAAATTTGAACAATATACATATAGGGAGAGTATGAGCTAACAGAAGGAATTGAAAAAAAAGAATTTAATTTAATTACAATAACGAATACTTTTTCTGGGCCTTGACATTTATCATCTATGGACTTGTAACCATCGTCCCTTAATTTGATAGTATTTTATTCAACACCACTGTCAATATTATTTTGATTGCGTGTACGAAGAAATGAATTAGGGAAGACTTTTTAGAAGTAATGACTATTTATATCTAGTCGTAGAGATAGAAAATCTGGAAATTACCAGTTATTTAATCTAAGAAGGTGAGCCATGCTTTATCACAATCGCTTCAGAATATACTCATTTCTTTAAAAGTAGTTATCTACCTAACATTGGACGTTCAATTCAAATCGTCTATAATGTTATACATGCTAATTCTTGATTTCTAAACCACAAATTGAGATAAGTTAACACTCTAATATACAGTATACATATATACACAGTCCAGTCACATTAATGTGACCCCAGTCAAAAAAAGCCAGAATATACACTTTTGTATATTCTGGCTTTAAGTGGAATGTGGTATTAAGTGGAATTCTTTATATACACTCCACTGCAATGTGCTGCCACATGCCTTTTGTGAGTGGTTATTTCACTTTGACGTCGAAAGTAGGTGGTGGTCACATTAATGTGACTGGGCTGTGTGTATATATATATACAAAATATCAATAAAACAGAAACAACAGTGAATAAAAGGGGCATTTAAGAATATGCTTCATAGGCATTAAAATATAATCTTAACTACCAATTTTGTTTTTTTTTAATATAAAAAAAGTATATATCATGGTAGTATGAGGTAGCTTTGGTGAAGTTCTATATATCTTGGATTTTTTTTTCAAAAGCGTAAAATGTCATATTTCACAGACTTTCAAAGAGGACAATCTGTAGGAGCCCGATTAGCTGGAGCAACTGTGACCGAAACATCCCAGCTTTTAGGCGTCTCTAGAGGTACGACGTTAAAAGTATTTTTTAATAATTAAATAAATATAATTAAGTAATAATACGTAGATTTGACTAAACAATAATTATTTATTTGATGACGAAAAACACTATGAGATTACTGAAGTATATTGAGAATACAGATAAAGTATATGTCCCGCGGTAATTAGCCTAAAGTGTGCACAAAACGACTGTAGAGCGACATACAAACAAACAATATTGCAAATACCAAAATGTAAGAAAACTTTCACTATATAACGAAAACAATTTCATACAAAGAAACATCGCAAGCAGCAAGACAGAAATAGGAAATTACGTCATAGGAAACAATGTTGTTATCATAGCAAGCACATGACTGATAGACAGTTGAATTAATTATCGCCTCTTTGCGACTACTACTACTACTACACACACACGCATCACTGTGCCAAGAGCGGAGTTGCCCCTATAGTCTTTGCAAATTATTGTGCTCTGTGCCGCTCTACAGTCATATGAGACCGGGACCTACGATTTAAAGTGGATTCCGAACCACTACAAACAACCATGATACCGTCGGGACTCGAACCCGAAACTTGTAGTACCGAGCGTCTGAGCTCTAGCCACTATGCCATAGAATTCCCCCTCTTTGCGACTGCCAATTTGGTGGAAAACCAGGAGTTCGCAACCCATTTACAACATGATGTCGGCTTGGCTGCCAGGCTCAATCCTAAATAAGGTCCAATACCTACATACATACATACGTACAAAAACTAAAAAAAAAAAATTGGAGGAATGAACTAGAAACATGGCCATTGTGCACAACAAAAGCCATAATAGTATTCTTTATACGAAAAACAATAGTTGCTTCATAAAAAAAAAAAAAGAATTGTGTAATGGAAGCATCATAACATTTGCAATGCAAAAACAATGAAGTGCCTCACATTCAAACTTCTCAAAAGAAACTGTTCGAAAATTCGAAATTTACACAGACTTCAGCTACTAAACAGCAAATGAAGAAACAAAACAAGTATCAAAAGAGTGAGTATCTAGAACTGCATAAATATAAATATTTTTTAACAGTAAAACTCGAACGGAATGTTTACAAAAACCCACCCACCACCCAAAGAGTAATTTAATATCCTGAGATTACCTTACTCAAGAAATTATGCATAGCTAGCATCATATAACCATCCACCATTTTATTTCTGCTTGCTACATGACTGGCATATATATACATATATGTATGTATAAAATATTCATTATATATATTAATTTATTATTTATTTGTATGTACATGATTGCAGAAAGATTATACAATATATTGTAGGTGCTTACATTTTATATGTGAAATTTAAACCTTACATTTACTTAGATACATCCTTAATAAAAATGGTGTGCTTTGTGCTAACGTTCTAGAAATATATGCTGTAAATTCCCCAAACTAAAATATAAATAAATTATTATTAGAATATAACATTCCCCGCAGCATTTCAATGTTATCTATAATTCAGTCTGAGAGTTTCTAATGAAAATAATTTTCTGTTTCATCAGAATTGTAAACAGTACTCATGGAGATAAAATTTGAGCATTGAAAACAGTCTTAAATAAAGTTATACAATTATGTTATATAATTATTTACAATTGTGTAATATCACTATCAGTAAATATATAATATTTACATAATGATATAATATCTACGATTCTTGAGATCTTATTAAATGTCTTTTCAACAAAATACCTTTAAAATAAACCTTGTCTTGAAAAACACCCAGTAAAATACGTTTTCCTAAAGAAATGCGTTTTATATTCTGTTTGAATCTTTTTTTTAGGGGAAGGAAGTACTTTGAATGAAAGATAAATTTAATGGCACAAAAATTAAAATAAAAATCCTACGCAGAAAATTAATTAAGGTAAGAGAAAATACTTTTTGTGAAGTTCTGTTGTAAACACATACAATTTAACTTGACCACAACATGAATTTGTTTTTCTTTCTTAAACCTTGATACAATATTAAATTAGAAAGACCACGTGTGGATACATGTTTGTGCAAATACATTTCTATTAACTTTTGTAAATTTAGAAATTAATTTTGTAATTAAGTAACTTTATCCTATAAATTAAACCTATCTGCAATTTTAATTAAAATGTTTCTTATTATATTTCTTTGCTGTTATTTAAAATAGGTGGCCATCATGTATTGCATTTATTTATATATTAGTGATGTACAATGAAGGGTCGAGATTGTTTTCTATGAAGACTTTTAGAAGTGTGCTAACTCACCTCATATTATTGTGCCGTATGAGAGGGCTTTGATTACTGGAAAGACTTTTAAGAGTAACTGCCTCATATTAGTGTGTCGTATGGGAGAACATTGTTTTCTGGGAAGAATTTTAGGGTAACTACCTCATATTAGTGTATCATAGGAGAAGACAATGTTTTCTGGAAAGACTTTTAGGAGTAACTACTTCATATTAGTGTGTCGTATGGGAAAACATTGTTTTCTGGAAAGATTACCTCATATTAGTGTATCGCAGAAGAAGACATTGTTTTCTGGGAAGAGTTTTAGAGTAACTACCTCATATTAGTGTATCGTAGGAGAAGACATTGTTTTCTGGGAAGAGTTTTAGGAGTAACTACCTCATATTAGTGTATCGCAGGAGAAGACATTGTTTTCTGGGAAGAGTTTTAGGAGTAACTACCATATTAGTGTATCGTAGGAGAAGACATTGTTTTCTGGGAAGGCTTTTAGAGTAACTACCTTGTCATATTAGTGTGTTGTATGAGTGAACATTGTTTTCTGAGAAGACTTTTACCAGCAAATACCTCACATTAATGTATCATATGAGAGGGCATTGCTTACTGGAAAGAATTTTAGGAGTAACTATCTCACATTAGTGTGTTGTGCGAGAGAAAGCCCAGTAAATTCCCACTAGCAAGTGGCGTTCAAAGCGACGATTATACAATTTGTCACAATCACTATCTAGTGTCACCACCAGTGAATTCGAACTTAAGTCCTTCTGCATGCCAGTTGCACACGTTACCACCAGGGCACTAGTTAGGTATATCATACTTATTATGATTGATTTCAGTTTATTTTTTTATCAAATTATTCATTTAAATTTTTTAGTATATATAATATATGCAGATCTATTTTTTAACTGTTTTTTATAATGCCCTTGAACCCATTGCAACAAGTGTTTAAGCATTGATAAGATATGCTTAGAAGCTGTACTTGGAACCATTTCTTACTGACCAACATTAGTTGCATTATTCAAAAAGGAAGTAATCCTATCTTAATTTTTTATTAGCTCTGATATCACTTTCTAAAAAGCTTTACGCAGAAAGATTCTTTGAAATTCTTCCGCTATGGCATTACATTGAAAGTCTCGGGGATGTCTAGCATACAAAGAGAGAATCATATTTGAGCTTACCATGAGTTTAGATCTTGTTTCTAAAAATAAATTATCCAATCTCTGACATGAAATACTATCTTATTTTTAGTTTTATTATTTATAATATATATATACCCTATATGTATGAATATATATATCAGTTATATTCCTTTAATTCTGCAAAATATTTATATTAAAGAACTATATGAGGATGGTAAAAAGGAAATCATATTATTTTTTATGAACTTCTCAAATGACTATGAATAAAATTTATTTGATGTACATCAAAAAGTTAAATATAAAATACAAAAATTTGTGATAAAAACATCGTTTTTTTTTTTTTTTTTTTACTGTGTGTGATTATTTAGAAGAGATTAATCTACTAGAGCACAAATTATTCTAAAATAAACATCCATTTGTTACATTTTAATAATACAATTTACACGAAATGTATTGTTAAAAATTAATGATTTGGAAATATTAAATCATATGCAATGTATTTCATTTTAACTGGCTCTCTGAATGTAAGCAGAATGTAAATTCAACTCGCTCAAAATATTTTCTGGGTATCATTGAAAATTAAATTAGTATTACGAGAGTTAAATTAACCGTAACTTAACATTATATATTCAAGCTATTTCAATGAAATGTAATAAAATGTATTCACATATGGTAAGTTGAAATTCCTAAATGATTCAAGTTTTTTTATTATTTCTTTTAATGGTGATTAAACACTTAAGTTTATTTTGAAATATTCATTATATTTATTCATAATATTCATTATATATATATATATATTTAATATAAAGAAAATTAAATTATATTAGTTAAATTATAAAATTAATTATTAAATTATAACATTAAAAAAAAATTAAATTATATTATTAATTAAATAAAAAAAAAATTAAATTATAAAATTAATTATATATTTTTTTTTATTTAAATTAATTAATATTTTTAATTAATACATTTAAAAATATTAATTCCCCAACACATTTTTATTTTACCTAATTTCACTTTATATAATTATTTTCTAATTAAATAAAGTGAAATTATTAAATATTCTATTAAATAAAGTGAAATTATTAAATTAATATCTCTAAATATTAATTTCCTAACATATTTTTATTTTAGCTAATTTCACTTTATTTATTTATTTTTAATTAATTTTTATCCAATTAAATTTTAGGAAAAATTTAAAATATGAATTAATGAAAACGATATTATTTTTAACTTCAGTTACATAAATATTTTGCAATAAAAAATATCAAATGTTATTATCATAATAAATTAATTCATTTATAAAAAATAATCTTTCTGTAATTTCCTCACCTTAATTAGTAATTTTATCATTTTAATTTACTAAATTTGATTGTATTTTTAAATACGAAATATCATGGAATACGACTACATGAAGAAAGAGCAATAAATTTTAGAACTTAAATTTCTATTTCTTCTTTTTATAACTGATCTATTCCGAAATCTATTTCTGATAAAGAAACATGTTTTTTCTAATATTTGCTAAATTCAGAAAATATTTTGGCTTATTTCTGAAATCTCTTTTGTTGATTTAAAATGTGTACTGTTGCGCGAAAACTCCACTGCGGACCAAAAGCGCTCCTCGTTTTCCGCAAAGGTAGAAGTATTCCCCTCAGTATCTGTACTTTATCGTTATACTGCTTTTACATAAAAAAGAAAGTATTATAATATTCAATTAAATCCTATAGGTTTTTGCTATTTGAAAACTTGCATACAAAAAAATTTTATTGAAAAAAATTATGCTACAAAATTTAAAAGTTGAATTATTTTTAAAAAGAAAAAATATCTGATTGATCACAACAAAAAACATATGTTTCCAATAATAAAAATTATGAAATAAAAAATATTATATCTGAATTTAATATTTTTTATTTTAGTGAAATTATTAATTATTATTCCGAACTAAATCTCTTAAATAATAATATTATAATTTTCCTCCACAAAATGTATGAAAACTGTTGTTTTTGAAAAGTTTTTACATTTTAAAATTTTTAAAATTAAATAATTAATATATTATTTTAATACTAATATAAAATTTATTATTTCTATTTTACAAAACAGGCGATTTAAAAAAATCATAAAAAATCATGCAATTTAAAAAAACAATATATTTGAATTCAATAAATTATTTTATTTAAAAACTGCAGCCAATTTTTATTTCCGACACTTACAACAAATTGATTTAAATTAAAAGAAAAAAATTATTTATATTTTCCTTTAACGAAAAGTATCAATTTCTTCTTCTACTTCTTCCTAATAAATTGTTTTTTCTTTGAAATGTAAAATAAAAATAGTTTTACATCTGTTTTAGTTTATTAATCAAAATTATACAGAAAAAGTTTTAAAAAAACAACACTTTTTATTTATAAAATTTGCACATTAATATTTTCTAAACTCATCATTAATATTTGAAATATGTACAACTATATTTCAATATTAATTAAACGAAAAAAAAATTATAATGAAAATAATTAATTTACTTACTACTTTTAATTAAAAATAATAATAATCGGAAATAGCTGGAAATATTCTCTCACGTTTTCTGTACGCTCCATTGAGATATTTAATTAAACTAAGTATTTTGTTTTATTTTGAATAATTTTAATTTATAATACCATGATGTAACAGGTGGAAATGTTCATTTCAATAATGGTTTCTCAGTTCTGAATTGTTTAACACTGAAGTTTAAAAAAATTGAAAGAATACTAGATAAAAATTAATTGCCTTTTTTTTATTTATAACAAATCAAATTTTTTTCTTTTCATTTATTTATTTTATTAAAGTTAAACGAAAAATAAATTGAATGATTGTCGAAAAATTTGCAAAAAAAATCTTTATTTAGATCTTCATATCATTTATAAACAAAAAACTATCATGAAAAGGTAGATTTTCAATGATATTCTTAAAAGATTAATTACAATTTCAGATTACATCAATTTTAGTGTAAATATCATAAATAATTATGTGAGAAGAAAATTTGGTATTAATTGAAATTATTTCTTTAAATAACTTTTATGATTCAATAAAATATTTTATATATCTAAGTATCAAAATGAATAATAAAATTAATTTATGCATAAATTTACACTAAATACTCTTTGGACTGAATTGCGCAAAAAATAGAATTTTTAAATTTAATGTTAACATGTTTTCAAAAATGGAAGAATTCATTAAAACTGTATTCAAAATCAGAATAAATTTTCAATTTATGATTAACCAATAAACAATTTAATGATAAAGTATAATAAAAGAAATTTTAAAAAATAATTTACGTAGATTGTAATATCAAAACTTACGACACTTAAAAATTGTATTTAACTTTAAACTCGTATATATATTGCAGTACTTTTTATATTTTTTTACTCCAAATAATTTTAAAAATTATTTATTTATTGCAATATATATTTAAAATTCATGTATACTGCAAAATAATTTTGAAGCATCTTTAATTTATTAGAAAACCTGAAATAATTCGCAACCAATAAACAAATCAATGCTTTTTGTTTCATAAAATTCTAAAATGAATAACTTTAATCTGGCAACAGTTAAAATAATTTTCATGCATTTCAATTTAAATAATTTATGCAAAATTCCATTTATTTTATACGAAAACGATGATATCTACACAATCAAATTGATTTTAGAATTATTTTATACATTTTGATTATTTAAACATTATTAATTATAAACTTAATCTAAAATTAAATTATTCATTTAATTATTTAATTATTTAATTTTAAAAAAACTTTTATTTTAACTTTACGATGTTAGCACAGAACAATTTCAATGCGTTTTTAATGTACTGCAGCACAACAAAATAAAAAACAAATAAATAATAATCAAACGAATAAATTATTCCGCCCCTATAATAATAATAATAATATCCAAACAGTTAAATTATTCTACATCCTATAATAATAATAATAATAATCTAAACGGATAAATTATTCAACCTCCAATAACTTATTTGATATTCTTCTTATTTAGAAAAGCACAATTTTAATTTAAGTCACATTTAAAAATCTATTTGCGCACATTGGAATTTTAACGCTAACAGTGCATAAAATTCCAACAGCTATTACAATATTATTTACTAAAATGTTAAATAATCCAATTGCAGTTTAAAATTATTTGTTTACTATAATATGTTTTAACAAATATAATAAGTTTCAAAATATTTCCATTTAAATTTTAATTTAAGTCCAGAAATCAAGTAGAGCATCTATTAACGCTAATTTTAACGCACTACAAAACAAAAAACTCGTTAAATTAAATTTGAAATTTTAATTTAGGTCAAAAATCAAGCAGCGCTTATATTAACGCAAATCCATTAACGCTAATTTTTAACTCGCTACCACACAAAAAACTCATTAAATTAAATTTAAAATTTTAATTTAAGTCAGATATCAAGGAAAGGCGCTTATATTAACGGAAAACTATTAACGCTAATTTTAACTCACTACCACACAAAACACTTGTTAAATTAAATTTAAAAATTTTTAATTTAGGTCAGAAAAATCAACTAGCGCGTATCTTAACGTAAAACTATAAAGGCTAATTTTAACGCACTACCACACAAAAAACTCGCTAACTTAACGATACCGCATAACACAAAAAATATCGAAACCCCGCAAAACTCGAGAGAAACTTTTCGGAACGACGCAAAACTTCTTCCCCGTTATTGCATCATCACTCTATAAAACTCAAATAAATCACTCAAGAGCCAAACTTGTCCTTACCTTTTCCCATTGTAGAAAACACTACTGGAAGAGGACGACTCGGCAAAAACAGGTGTCTTCTACCCGGATGAGGACAATGTAGAAATCCAGAAGGACAAGTCTACGGGAGAGGAAGCGAGCAGATACAACTGAGGGATCCTTATTTTGCTAAAGCCGAAGAAAAGGAAGATTTTTCACCGTCCACGCCGCTTTTGCATCGCAGACTGCCGATGCGGACTTGCCGCTCACGACCGCCCCCTCGACAGCAGCGCCACCTGCATCCCGAAAATCACTTCATCTCGATATCAACCCCCTCTCAACAATGTTCGGGCCAGATAGGATTCCGTGTTATTTACAGCCAACGCCGGAAAAGGGTCTATCATTTGTCCCGGCACAATCTCTAACAGTTCTTTTGAAGGTTGTGTTCGCACAACTTATTACGTTGGAGATCTATTCTGGTGTCCGTATCAAACATTTACAAGCATATTTTGTCATCCCTTTCCGATAATGCAGTGACCACGATGGAAAGATAGGAATAGTATCTTCGAAACTCGCTTTTTTATATATAATGCTTAGTATAATTTATTGCTTAGTAGTCTTTATTCAAAGGGAATGAATAAAGACTACTAGACAATAAATTATACTATTGCTGTTCAAAAAGTAAATAAATATTTTATTTGGAGGTTATGTCAATATTTGAATGTAATTTTCCTTTAAGTGACTTTTATGAATTTTTAAAAATATCTCACGTAATCTGGCATTAATTGCGTGATATGTTTAAATTAGGTGGGGGGTTTTTACACGTTTTGATAACTTTTTATGCAAATAAATATAATAATTTAGAATTGTTTGTGGAGCAAAAATTAAAAAGAACTTTTGAATTGTCTTAATAGAATTTTTTATTTATTTATTTTATTGGAATTTTGTTTTAGTATTAATATAAAACATTTTATATCTTGACTAACAATAATAACAACAAATGCAAATGCAAACAACATTGGGCAGCGATACTTTTTACTAAGTTGCCGTGAAAAATTTTGAAATCGATGATTAGTGAAATAATCTAGATAATGGATACCTATACTTTTAAATCTGTATTTTTTGTTGTAGTTGTTGTTTATATTTTCATTTGTTATTGTTATTACTAATCAAGATATAAATGTTTAATATTAATATTAAAACAAAATTACAATGAAAATAAAACATTTTTAGTTTTCCTAAATTTAAGTACAAAATGTCTGTGAAAAATAAAACAAATCAAATTAAAATCTCAATCTTCTTAATCTCAAAATTCTAATATATATCTCTTATCTTCGTCCAGTATTAGCTTATGCAAGCCCAGTTTGGGGTTCTGTTGCACATACAAATTTTGAAATTATTCAATGGTTTTTGAAAACAAAGCTCTCAGAATGTTAACGAATTCACCCTGGTACTTTCGTAATGACGATATTAGACGCGCTCTCTCGATTCCAAGTTCAAGACAATTTGTTCACAAAATCTCTACTAAATTCTATAATGATATGCGAAACATCAATAACCCTGTATTAAATATCCTACAAAATTACGATTATGATATTTCTTCCCGCAAACATAGCAAAAGACCTCGCACTGTTCTAAATAATTTAAATTAATTCCTTACAACTGCCTGGATGAAAAAAAGTTCGCTTTTCTCCTAATTTGAGCTTTGCTCATTCTGTTTTATTTATTTTTTTTTATTACATGCAACTGATTTCCTCAACATCTACACTTTTGAAATGTTTGTTATTTTTCATTTTATAATTTTATTAAATAAATAATTTTTTTTTAAAAAAAAAGGGCATTTAATTATCTATTTTTCTTATTAACTCAAAGGGCATGAGACCACCCCCTATGTTTCAATATTTTACAAAGAAGGAGCTAGTGGCCGCTACGCGGCAAGGCTCTCGGATTAATCTACAATAAGAATCTTAATCACGAGTTAAATCAAAACAACTGATAACGATTAAAATTACCGTTAAACGATAGTTAAGAATTGTTCCTCAAACGATAACTAAAAATTACCTTTAAATGATAATGAAAAAATTTTCTCAGTATCTCAAAAGTATTTTCTCAGTATCAGAAAAAATCTCTCTATATATATAATATTATTATATATTATTATTATTATTATATTATTATATTATTTTGACTCACTATTTATAAATTAAAAATAATTTAATATTAATTAATCAACTTATTATTTATTTGATTATTTTAAATTATATAAAAATAAGTGTTATACCTATGTAAAAGTACATTTAAAAACAAGTTATATAAAAAAAAAATTTTAAAGTCAAATCCTACTTTTTTTCACTCTATTGCAGAAAGTCATTTATAAATAATTTTCATTCATTTTTTAATTTATCTGGTGCCTTCTATTGGTATATATATGCAATTTAAATCTAAACAAAACTAAAAATTACTGAATTAATATTTGTATAAACTGCATTAACATCAAGTGTCATCCACTGCAAATTCAAAAAAAATGTATGTGAACTTGAGCGGATGAAGAAAAAGTGTTTTATGAACGATTGAAAATTTGAACTAGATATATAGGGAGAGTGTAAGCTAATAGAAGGAATTGAAAAATAGACTTTAAAAAACAAATACAATCTCATAAATTTCACCCATCACGTCTCCAAATGGCGTCCAACATTAAAAATAAAAATAAGATTTTTAATTAATTAAAAAAATAATAAAAAAAAATTTTTAATTTTGAAAATTTTAAAAAATGTAATTTATTAAAATAAAAATTTATTATTTATTATTGAAATTAAAAGTACTAACACTTTTTTTTTTTAATTTTGGTACGCACCAGGAAAATTTGTAAATCTAAAGAAAAAAAGTTAGAGAGAGAGATTTAATAACCCTTTTCCTCAGTCATCATTTATCCTACTGCAGATCTGCATTTATCTTGCTGCAAATCTGCTTTTTTTTTTATGATGATGATGAACTCATTACATTGCACATTTGTTTTTTTTTTCAACATGTAGTCCACAGTTGCGATATATGAATGCATATAAATAATTGTATTCCCAAAAATAAACTGACGTGAATAAATCTTTTGATTTTATATTTAATTAAGTATATTCTTAAGTCAGAGAATTTTTTACGAACAGTCACCGACCGTTGAGTAGATGAGGGTTCAATGAAACGAACTTTACTACATATCGTATGTGGAAACTGGGAAAGTTTCCAAAAGACAGACCGATTTTTTTTTTTTTATTTTTTATTTTTTTTTATTTTTTTATTGTTACAAACACTATCACCATCTTAGTTGAATCTCGAAGGACTGCAACTCATACTGCCAGCGAATTTGGACAATAAATTTTGCACTATTCCATTGTGAAGTGTTAGTCACCTCGAAATATTCAAGTATATAATTTCAAACTGGTGTTTTTATCCTAGATTAACCGTACTTTTTAAGTATATTTTTTTATTTTTATAAACTAGTATAAACAAGCAAGGACGACGGCCGAGTGACTGGCACTTCGGTGGCCCAGGTTTCGGGGTTCGAGACTCGGCGGGAGTCAGGGGATGTCTAGTAGTTCGGAATCTCCTTTTAACCATTTGTCCCGGTCTAATATGACTACTACATCACACCACATCACTGTTCCAGAGCTGAGTTGTCCCTATGTAATTTGGAAATGGCGTGAGTGAGAAGTCTAATTGAGTTCCATGACGATCTACAGTCATAGGAGACCCATACCTATGGCTTAAAGTGGATTTCACTGCAAACATCCATGGCACCGCCAGGACTCGAACCAGATACCTGTGGCGCCGAGCGCCAGAGAGCAAGACACTCGACCATTCAGGCCCCGGTCTAATATGACTGTAGAGAGTTGGGCTGACAATTCTACCCCATAAAAAAGAAAATATCTCCTGTCTGGAAATCTGCCAGTTGACAGACGGCTTTGAAAACCCACCATGAGGCTGTTGCGTAAATGAAGAAGTATCAACAAATATATTTTAACAAAAATTTCCGATAATTTGCTAATCATGGTAGAAAGATCGTATTATTTTATCTGGAATTCTATTTCTTTTGATAATGTTTAGCAGTTCAATAAATCGAAGACTTTAAACGGGTTTTTTTTTTTCAGAGCATACTTAATTCCTCACTGTTGTGATGATAAAAAATCATATTTTATTCATACCAAAATAAATCATTTTAATAAGTCTTTTCTTAACCATACGTTTTGGCACTATGAATCACAATTTCAACCATAATTTTTGTGATACGATTTTTCTTGTAATATTATATATTTAATTATTCCTATGTATATGATCTTTTTTGTTTCCAACAAACTTGCTGAAGAAACCGGAATATATTCAAAACATTTTTTTGCTTGAAGATGTTTCCATTAAATAAAATTAATTATTTTCAATAACATTGACTGAATAAATTGCTTTTAAATCTAACACATTGTTGTTATAATATTCGATCTATTATCTTTTCTTATTCAATAATGTAGCGCAAAGAATCACTCTCTCATTACAATCAGTGAAAAATCCCATTAGATATTGGTAAATATTAGCATCAGACTATAACTGTTCCTGCTTTCCTGGAAATCAGCATTTTTAAAGCATTTTCTTCTTAATTATAATGCTGCCAGTGCGAAAATATATTCTGGACTGCATTCAAATGTCAGAAGTCGCGCGAATTAATATAATAGTGGGAGCACATGTGGAGCAAATTTAGCACTAATTGTTTGGCCTAATAAATAACACCCACATTTTGCCACCACAATTTGATGCTGGCAATCCCTGAAACGGCAATTATGGAACTCGCGCAAACCTCCTTGCTCTTCTCCAGCCAAACGGAAGAATTTTCTGGCCTAAGAATTTAAAGTGCTTATTCAATTCCTTCTATTAGCTCACACTCTCCCTATATATCTTGTTCAAATTTTCAATCGTTCATAAAGTACTTTTCATTCACCCACTCACGTTCAAATACATTTTTTGAACTTGTAGTGGATGACACTGGATGTTAATACAGTTTTTTCAAATATTAATTCATTCATTAAATTTAATTAATTAATTTTAGTTTCTTGTACATTTAATATTGCATGTATCTAATAATAGATGGCGCCAGATGTAAAAGCAACATTTGAACTTTATTTGTAAAGAACTTTTTTGCAATATAGTAAAAAAAAATGGAATTGACTTTAAAAAAAATTTTTTTATGTTACTTGTTCAATGAAGATACATGGTAATTTTCGATTTGGCATCACTTGTCAAGTTTCTAATAATATCCCTTCATTTCAAAAATCCAACGCGCTATCCACTAAGTCTCTTCAGGCTAAAAAAATTGCATCATACAGTAGCAAATGTTATATTTTTGATATTACCTCCTATTATTTTTAATTGATTTAATATCCTTTTTATTTTATTGATTTCATATCCTGCCGAGTTCTTAGATCAGACTGGACAGAGAACAACCTACGCAACAGCCAACATACGCCCACGCAGATAAATGTGATCATGTCTAGTTCTGTTCTGGACAGCAATTTCTATAGAAATATCCTTCCATAATGAATTAAGATATGTTTCAATGATTATAAAACAGCTTTGCAATAATCGTGTCTTCAATAATTTCCCAATACGGCCTTGTATAGATTCAAGCCTTTTATTAATCATTTGTATAGATTTTTTTAAATAAATTGTATTGAATTTATATTTTTTTAGAATTTCAGAGTTGTGAAATATATAAATTGTAGAACATATGAAAAAAAAAATTAATTCATCAGTAGTTGTTAATTTTACAAAATGAGTTGATAATTTTAACAAATAATTATAAATACAAAAGTTTTAGGTACAATTTTCAAGCTTTAAAAACAGTTTAAAACGAATGAAAATTTAATTAATAAAAAAAAATTTATAAACTTGTTAATATTCGCTATGATTGGAAAATTATTCGATTATATTTTTACACACTGCAAATGCGGCGTATGCGCAAACTTAAAGGGAAATTCCCTTAAAACATGGAACTTTTATGTATGCACACTGAATTATTTTTCCAATTCAAAAAAATTAAACTAAAGTAAAAATAATTAAATAGAAATTCAAAAGTAAAGTACCGAGTTTTATTTAATGAATACCATTTACATGTGCTATTTTTGTTTACAAAGATATGTTAATTATTAATATTTCTCAATGATTTAAAAAAAGGGCTCTCACTAAAACATTAAACATTATTTCGTACTGATATGGGCCTGAATGGCCGCGTTCCTTCAACTAGTGCCATAAGTTTCGTGGTTCGTGTCCCAACGATGCCATGGAAGTTTGTAGTGGTTCGGAATCCAACAGTTTTATGTATGGCAAAATGTAAAAATATTTGAATTAACACGGAGCCGGTAAGATTTTGATTAAAAGTCCTCGCTTGGAATTCTCAATTCTTGAATCATTTTACATTGTTCAAAGTTGTTGAATTCAAAGAGTTTGAAATCAGCATTCGCATTGCACATAATAGTAAACCTTAATCACTTCCTTTAGAAATTTGGAAACTCCAAATGATTAGGGTTTGCACAAACTATATTTTAAGACCCACCCGTTCCATCAGACAACCACCCACACAATTCCCCAATGAAATAACTAATCATTCAACAACTTCTCTCCGATCCATCATAAACTTGGAACCGCCGCTTCATTAAACAATTCCCACTGCAACCATAAAGCCAATTATCTCTGCCGAGGAAGATAGAGGAAACAAGTTGGTAAACTTCCGAAAACAAATAAAAACACGGCTTCGTTAGCTGAAACTGTAACCTATACCTAGCGTTTCCCTACTGCCTTTTACAATGTGGGAAAATTAAAACCGTTTTCCCCAATTCTTTGTTTTCCTTTGCGAGGAATTTTAAAAAATTTTGGCAGAACGGCGGTTTTGGTTTTAAGTATTCTGGAATTAACTGTAGTTTACGCACCTTATTGCTGGCGACGCTATTTGAATAAATTAATGGATTGGGCGTAAAGTATTCACCATTCGGAAGAGATTGTCATGGTTTTTGAATTACAGTTTTGTTTAAACTCAAGTCATTCTGGAGAAAAAAATTCCAATTTTACTTCTGGAAATTAAAGAATTTTTCAATGTATTTTCTGAAGGATATTTCAAATATATACTTTGACATTTTTCATCATTTCATTGTGTATTAAACTTATCTATATTTTATGTATAATCCACATTTTTTCGATTGTTGTGCAATGTATTTCAGGGTTCACATTCCCCTTTTCTATCATAGCTATAACAATTAAATTTTGAATTTTATCTCTCAGTGCCCATGCGCAAACTTAATGAAAAGAATTAGTGTCACAGTAATGTTAACGTAAAAACTCTCAATTTCTAAAAACACACAGTACATTTCATTGATAACCAAAAAAAAATTATATTTTTTTAGTCAGAAAATTAGTTGTTTATTATTAGATAGCGTGACATTTTAAAAAATGACTGCAACTTATATTCTTAAAACATGAATTGTGAGTTGGAAAAATAGCAGCTATTCACGAATTGTTACAATAAATAATGAATACTACTGTGATATTTAATAATGAAAAATGTCTAGGTAGACAGACCTATCCTCCTCATAGAAAAGAGGATAGGGCAAAAGATAAAAATATTGGAATTAATTCAGAGCTGGTAAGATTTTGATTAAAGTTCTTGACTTGGAATTCTCAAATTCTTTAATCAGCTACACTGTTCGAAGTTGTTGAATTCAAAGTGTTTGAAATCAGCATTCACATTGCACATAATAGTAAACCTTAATCACTTCTTTCACAGTTGTGGAAACTCCAAATGATTAAGGTTTGCTCAAACTATATTTTGGGAGACCCATCAGACACCACCCACACAATTCTCCGAAGAAATAACTAATCATTCAACGACTTCTCTCCGATCCATCATAAACTTGGAACCGCCGCTTCATTAAACAATTCCCACTGCAACCATAACGCCAATTATCTCTGCCTAGGAAGATAGAGGAAACAAGTTGGTAAACTTCCGAAAACAAATAAAGCGGCTTCGTTAGCTGAAACCGTAACCTACACCTAGCGTTTACCTACTGCCTTTTACCGTGTGGGAAAATTAAAACCGTTTTCCTCAATTCTTTGTTTTTCTTTTTGAGAAAAATTTTTAAAGCTTTGGCAGACGGCGGTTTTGGTTTAAGTATTCTGAATTAACTGGTTTACGCGCCTTATTGCTGGCGACGCTATTTGAATGAATTAATGGATTGGCCGTAAAGTATTCACCATTCAGGAGAGATTGTTATGGTTTTGAATTATAGTTTTGTTTAAACTCTAGTCATTCTGGAAAAAAAAAGTTCAGATTGCACTTGGTGGAAATTAAAGAATTTTTCAATGTATTGTGGTTCTGAATGATATTTCAAATGGATATATACTTTCAATCGATATTTTTCATCATTTCATTGTGTATTAAACGTATCTATATAATATATTTTTGTGTATAACCTAAGCGTCTTCGATTGTTGTGCAATGTATTTCAGCGTTCACATCCCCCTTTGCCATCGTACGCCAACAGCTAAATTTTGAATTTTATCTCTCAAAGCATATGTACAAACTTAATGGGAAGAATTAGTGTCACTGTAATGTTAATGTAAAAACTCTCAATTATTAAAAACATACAATACATTTTATTGGTAATCAATAAAAAATTTATAGATTTTTCAGAAAATTAATTATTTATAATTATTGTGACATCTTAATAAAATTGACAGCAATTTATAAGTAAATGCTCTTAAAGCTTAAATTGTGGTATTCAAGCATTGCTACAATAAATCATTACTGTTACTTGTTACATCTAATGATGAAAAATGTAGAGGAAAACAGATGAAACATATTCTTCTTGTTTCTAAAAGGAAGGCAGGGCAAAGGGTAAAAATATTCGAAAATCACTCTTTTCTCAGAACTAGTCAGATTTTGATTAAAGTTCCTTGCTTAGAATTCACAAATTCTTGAATCAACTACACTGTTCAAAGTTGTTGAATTCAAAGAATTTGAAATCAGCATTCGCATTGCACATAATAGTAAAACTTAATCACTTTCTTCAGAGTTGTGGAAACTCCAAATGATTAGGGTTTGCACAAACTATATTTTGGGAGACCCACCCGACCCATCAGACAACCACCCACAGAATTCTCCAATGAAATAACTAATCATTCAACAACTTCTCTGCGATCCATCATAAACTTGGAACCGCCGCTTCATTAAACAATTCCCACTGCAACCATAACGCCAATTATCTCTGCCGAGGAAGATAGAGGAAACAAGTTGGTAAACTTCCGAAAACAAATAAAGCGGCTTCGTTAGCTGAAACCGTAACCTATACCTAGCGTTTACCTACTGTCTTTTACCCATGTGGATAATTAAAACCGTTTTCCCCAATTCTTTGTTTTCCTTTGCGAGGAATTTTTAAAGCTTTGGCGGACGGTGGTTTTGGTTTAAGTATTCTGGAATTAACTGGTTTACGCACCTTATTGCTGGCGACGTTATTTGAATAAATTAACGGATTGGGAGTAAAGCATTCGCCATTTGGGAGAGATTGTTATGATTTTGAAATATAGTTTTGTTTAAATTCGAGTCATTTTGAAAAGATTTCAGATTGTCCTTCTTGGAAATTAAAGAATTTTTCAGTGTATTGGAGTATATAGTATATTTTATGTATGATCTCTTTTCTTCGATTGTTGTTCAATGTGTTTCAACGTTCACATTCTCCTTTGCCATCGTGACGATAACAGCTAAATTTTGAATTTTGTCTCTCACTGCCAATGCGCAAACTTAATGGGAAGAATTAGAGTCACTGTAATGTTAACGTAAAAAACTCTCAATTACTAAAAACACACAGTACATTTCATTGGTAATCAAAAAGTTATATTTTTTTAGTCAGAAAATTAATTGTTTATAGTTAGACAGTGTGACATTTCAATAAATTGACTGCAACTTATATTCTTAAGACATGAATTGTAAGTAGAAAAAATCCCAGCTATTCACGAATTGTTACAATAAATTATTAATACTACCGTGATATTTAATGATGAAAAATATCTAGGTAGACAGACCTATTCTCCTCTTAGAAACGAGGATAGGGCAAGAGATAAAAATATTGGAATTAATCCAGAGCTGGTAAGATTCTGACTTGGAATTCTCAAATTCTTGAATTAGCTACTTTGTGCAAAGTTGTTGAATTCAAAGAGTTTGAAAGCAGCATTCGCATTGCACATAATAGTAAACCTTAATCACTTCCTTCAGAGTTGTGAAAACTCCAAATGATTAGGGTTTGCACAAACTATATTTTGGGAGACCCACCCGACCCATCAGACACCACCCACATAATTCTCCAATGAAATAACTAATCATTCAGCAACTGTTAATGCAAAAACTCTCATTATTAAAAACACACATTACATTTCATCGGTAATCAATAACAAATTTATATATTTTTAAGCAGTTAATTTTTCATAATTAGATGTGACATCTCAATAAAATTGACTGCTTGTTATAAGTAAATAGTCTTAAAGCTTCAATTGTGGGTTAAGAAAAATCCCAGCTAGCTATTCAAGCATTGCTACAATAATTCATTGCTGTTACTTGTGACATCTAATGATGAAAAATGTCGAGGAAAACAGATGAAACATATTCTTGTTGTTTCTAAGAGGAAGGCAGGGCAAAGGGTAAAAATATTCGAAAATCACTCTTATCTCAGAGTTACTCAGATTTTGATTAAAGCTCCTTGCTTAGAATTCTCAAATTCATGAATCAGCTACACTGTTCAAAGTTGTTGAATTCAAAGAGTTTGAAAGCAGCATTCGCATTGCACATAATAGTAAACCTTAATCACTTCATTCAGAGTTGTAGAAACTCCAAATGATTAGGGTTTGCACAAACTATATTTTGGGACACCCACCCGACCTATCAGACACCGCCCACACAATTCCCCAATGAAATAACTAATCATTCAACAACTTTTCTCCGATCTATCATAAACTTGGAACCACCGCTTCATTAAGCAATTCCCACTGCAACCATAACGCCAATTATCTTTGCCGAGGAAGATAGAGGAAACATGTTGGTAAACTTCCGAAAACAAATAAAGCGGCGGCTTCGTTAGCTGAAACCGTAACCTACACCTAGCGTTTACCTACTGCCTTTTACCGTGTGGAAAATTAAAACCGTATTCCCCAATTCTTTGTTTTCCTTTGCGATGAATTTTTAAAGCTTTGGCAGACGGCTTAAGTATTCTGGAATTAACTGGTTTACGCACCTTATTGCTGGCGACGTTATTTGAATAAATTAATGGATTGGGCGTAAAGTATTCGCCATTCAGGAGAGATTGTTTTGGTTTTGAATTATAGTTTTGTTTAAATTCAAGTCATTCTGAAAAAAAAATTTCAGATTGTCCTTCGTGGAAATTAAAGAATTTTTCAATGTATTGTGGTTCTGAATGATATTTAAAATAGATATATAAATGTGCATTAAATATATGTATTTTGGTTCTAAATGTTATTTAAAAATTATATATAATTGTGTATTAAACGTATGTGTTGTGGTTCTTAATGATATTTCAAAAGGAGATATAATTGTGTATTAAATGTATGTATTGTGGTTCTGAATGATATTTCAAATGGATTTATAATTGTGTATTAAACGTATGTAATGTGGTTCAATGTATTGTGGTTCTGAATGATACTTCAAATGGATATATAATTGTGTATTGTGTATTGTAATGTGGTTCAATGTATTGTGGCTCTGAATGATAGTTAAAATGGATATATGTGTATTAAACGTATGTATTGTGGTTCAATGTATTGGAACTCTGAAGAATATTTCAAATGGATTTTTAAATGTGTATTAAATATATGTATTGTAGCTCTGAATTATATTTCAAATGAATATAAAATTGTGTTTTAAATGTATGTATTGTGTCTCTGAATAATATTTCAAATAGATATACAATTGTGTATTAAATTCAATTAGAAACTATATATAAAAACGTTTTTATTAATTTAATTAGATGTTACTAAGTTCATTGTATCTTTAGAGTACAATTAAGATAACAACACTTCTGTATCAGATCAAATTTAATACATATTTATCGAATTCATTGACTCTATAAGAATGTTGCTTGAGAAAGAATTTCTTTATCATCAATATTGCACCTTCTTATTGAGGCAAAATTGTTAAAGTATTTTAATAATAATTTGAGTGTTTGCCAGCTGCATTAGAAAGAAAAAAAAAAATTTTAATAATTTGATAAGTAAAAATAAGTAGTTAAACTAAGAAAAATTAAATTCAAAATATTCGACTAGTAAATTCAATCAATATATTTCATTCTTTTATCTTTTATTTATATCTTTTATATATTCAATCAATGAATTATTGTTCCCTTAAAGAAAAACCTTAAAACTACATTAAAAGAAATCAAATTGCAAACAATAAATTGTGAACTTACACAAGAAAACAATATTTCATAATACGAAAACGACAACATTTCATGAACAAAAAAATATCATAAATACAATTTTTTAATAATTTAAGTTTTCAACTTAAAACAAATTTCTAGAAACAAATTACATCTTAAACTCGTTTAGTGAAATATTTACATATCATTTATTGTTAAATAAATAAATAAATAACGAAGATGTTTATCGATTCATGGATAGATTCTTTGATTTTCATTATTAATTTTTCTAGAAAATTATTGTTTATTTAAATAAAAAAAGATTAAGGGTTTTGTGTTTTTCTGTTTTATATCAAAATTATATGATGAAAAAATTTTAAAGAAAAAATGGGTCAAAAAGTCTTAAAGAAATTATCGCTCAAATTAATTCACTTAATAACTAATTTATTTATTTATTTATTTATAGTGAATATGAAATAAATGCTGATGAAAAATTAATGATTCTTACAAAAGTAATAAAAAAATCCAATTTATTACAAAACATTTCTGTCTATAATTAATTAATTAAAAATAAAAAAATGTGTGACTTTTGACCGATTTAGATAAAAATAACGATGGACTTATACGGAAACAAATTAAAAGAATAATTTACTTATACGGAACCAAATTAAAAGCAATAATGGACTTATATGGAACCAAATTAAAAGCAATAATGGACTTACATGGAACCAAATTAAAAGAAATAATGGACTTATATGGAAACAAATTAAAAGCAATAATGGACTTACATGGAAATAAATTGGACTTTTGTTACCTTTAAAACTATAAAAACATGAGCAATATAAATATCTTATGAAAATACAAACATGTACACACAACTATAATATATATATACATACATACATATATATATATGGGGGGATATTTACGTTAAACACATATTTATACATATTTCATTAATACATAGATATTTACAAATCCCTTTAGAATAAGTGTTTTATTAAAAACTTTGGAACTGCCTAAATGCATAATCTCTAACCCTGCAACATATACAATAAGTTTCCACGTGTTGCCACCGAAGTGATCAATGCCAAATAAAAGAGAAAACGATCACAGCGGAGCAAAAATGGGAAATGAAATCCAAGCGCACCCCGTTGAGCCCCTAAATGTGTCAACAGAGGTATTTATTGATAAGTGAACAGATTCTCTTTGTGCCCCCAAGATGTCTTCGCGACCAAAACAAAAAGGAGGGCCGATAATGGCGCTTTTGTTCCAACGAAACCTTGAAGAAAATCTCTACTTGAATAATCACTTCAACAGTTTACACTGCGAACATTTTTACGAGCGATAGCTGTTCGATAATTTACCTTGGTACTTGAACGAATGAAGAATTTGATAGGGTTCCAGTTAGCTACTGTGCTACATTTTGAAAACGATATTTTGTTCCCTTTGGCATTCTATAAATGCGTTCTATTTTGTTGTGTTTTATATTTTACGATATTATATTTTACAATAATATTATGTAGAAGTGTGAAAACGATAAGAAAAGAATTTCCAATTAGCTACTGTGCTACATTTTGAAAACGATATTATTTTTTCCCCCTTTTGCATTCTGTAAATGTATTTATTCTGTTATTTTATTTTGTTATGTTTTACGTTTTACAATATTATATTTTACGATAATATTGTACAGAATAGTGAAAAGGGATAAGAAAAAGAATTTTTTTAATTATAAAAGTAGATTATATTAAATTGGCATAAAAATGAGTAGAAAATTAAATTGGCATAAAAAAAGAGTAGAAAATTAAATTGGCATTCTAACATTCTTTTTATTTTTTTAATTCTATTGCATTATTATATTTTGGTACGTTTTATATTTTGCAATATTATATTTTGCAATAATATCGTATAGAATAGTGAAAAAAGGAATAGAAAAATATTTTTTTTAATTATAAAAGAAGATTATATTAAATTGGTATAAAAAAAAAGAGAAGAACAATTAAACAAGCATTCTGTAAATGTATTGTATTTCATTATTTTATTTTGTTATGTTTTATATTTTACAATATTATATTTTACAATATTATATTTTACAATATTATATTTTACATTATTATATTTTACAATAATATTATGTAGAAGAGTGAAAAAGTTTAATAATAAAAAATTGTTAATTATAAAAGAATATTATATTAAATTGGCATTCTGTAAATGTATTCTATTTCGTTATTTTATTTTGGTATGATTTATATTTTACAATATTATGTTTTTGAAATAATATAGTAAAAAAAGGATATGAAAGAGATTTTTTTTTTTAATTACAAAAAGAAGATTATGTTAAATTGGCATTAAAAAAAAAGAAAAGAACAATTAAATTGTCATAAAAATAGTAGAAAAATTAGCATTCTGTAAATGTATTCTATTTTGTTATGTTTTATATTTTACAACATTATATTTTAGGATAATATTATACAGAATAGTTAAAATAGTATAAGAAAAAAAAAGAATTTATTTTATTATAAAAGAAGATTATATTAAATTGGCAAAAAAAAAGAAGAACAATTAAATTGGCATAAAAAAAGAGTAGAAAAATTAAATTGGCATAAAAAAAGAGTAGAAAAACTAAATTGGCATTACATTCTATTTCGTTTTTTTATTTTGTTTTACGATATTATATTTTTCAATAATATTACATAGAATAGTGAAAAAAGGATAAAAAGAATTATTTTAATTATGAAAAAAAAATTATATTAAATTGGCATAAAAAGAGAAGAACAATTAAATTGGTAGAAAAAAAAAGCAGAAAAATTGTTGGCATTCTGTAAATTTATTCTATTGTTAGTTTATTTTGTAATGCCGTAATTTTATTTTGTTATGTTTTATATTTTACAATATTATATTTTATAATAATATTATATAGAATAGTTAAAAAGGATAAGAAAAAGAATTTTTTTTAATTATAGAAGAAGATTATTTTAAATTAGCATAAAAAAGAACATTTAAATTGGGAAAAAAAAAGAAGAAAATTAAATTGGCATAAAAAAAGTAGAAAAAAATTAAATTGTCATAAAAAACATTGTCAATTAGCATACCACAAGAAAGAGGAAGAATATAGTTAGAGTTTAAAATTTTCTGGTGTTGAAGTATTCATGAACTATTTTTAAAGGTATTAAAAATAGTTAATTACATTTATTAACTATAATAAAAATAGTTTATAAGTTACAATTCCGTAAATAATTTAAAATCTTAATTTTTTAAAAACTTTAAAAAAAATTTTAAAATTTTACTGACTAAAAATTCCAAAGGAAAATTTAAAATTGTAAAAATATTAATGACATATGCTTTATATGATTAAGAATTAAGTAAGAATTTTCAGAGACACATTTATTTACTTGTTTCTTTCTCCAAAAAGAAAATTTACATTAAAATATAATTCAGTTCTGTTGTGACATCAGATAAGAAAAGATTTTTTTTTTAATTATAAAAGAAAATTATATTAAATTGGTATAAAAATAGAGAACAATTAAATTAGCATATAAAAAGAGAAGAAAAATTATAATGGCATAAAAAAGAAGAAAAATTATATCGGCATTCTATAAATGTATTCTATTTCGTTATTTTGTTTTGTTACATTTCATATTTTACAATATTATCATCGATATCTTACAAAAGATAAATAAAAACTATCCTTCACATTCTGAATTTAAAAACACATTTAATAATTTTTTTAATCACATTTAATACTATTTATAATTCAAAATATAAATTAAAATTAAAAATTAATTTTTAATTTATTCAAATACAACTAAGGAAGAGGGTGTTTTAAAATTCAAACTATTATCCAAAACTATTCTAACTAATTTAGAAAATCTTTTACAAAACAAAACTAAACGAAATTTTTTCCATTATCCAAAATTAAAGTATAACTTTGAATCCAAAATAAAAATGCTTTTATAGCTATCAACTTGCTCATTTTTCTAAAGAATGGATAAAATTATTCAACAAAATTAACAATGCTCTTCCGATCAGTTTTTTTTTTTTTTTTTTCTTGGTGTGATTACCAAATTCCTGGCAAATTGATTAACTTCCCACAATTTCATCAAAACTCTTCTAAAACAAAAACCATCTCTAAAGTTCTCAGTCAATAAAGACAAGATGGGGTAGAAAAGTCGAAGAATCTTCTTCAAATCGATTCTCAGCCGAGAACCTGAAGAATCCTTTTTTTTTTTCCCAACAGGTCGAACCTGCTGGAAGCTTTTAAAATTTCCATCGCCGTCGCTCCGTATTTCCCAAAACTTCATTAACTAATAAACTTCTCTAATTACTCCGGCAGAACTGGAGAAAAACAAAACAAAAGTTTCCCAGCTTACGTATCGCGCGAGAGTAATTAAAATTTCTTACTCAAGTCGGGCTCTAATTCGATGTACTGGTGGATTTGCAGACATTGGAAACCCCGTCCTAATGGCCACACCTCGCCGAAGTTATATTTTTACAACGTTGTTGGAACCCAAGTTTCTTTAATTATTTACCGAAAGGCATTGTGCTATCCTTTCTGTGACTTAACGAATTTTCTCCCAACAAAGCAGAACTTGTCACAGCCAAGAGAAGTTTCGACCAGTAATGGTAATTAAGCTAAAAACTTCCATCGCTCTAAATAATCACTATAAGGATTCAATAAAAAGTTTGTAACTTAATCCAATACATTAAACAATATATATGTAATAATTTTAGATAATTAAATAACTTTTTTATAATTTTTTTTTTTAATTTTTTTTTATTTCAACAAGAAAAAATTATTTGAACCAAAACTTTTCTTCCAACATTTTACCGACTGAAATTCCAAAAAAATTGTATAAGAAATATATAAAATACGTTTTACATGAACTTTACTTAAACAATTAAGAATTTTTAGGCGAATTTATTTACTTGATTACTTTAACCAAAGAGGAAGTTTGCATTAAAATATAATTCAATTTTTTTGTTGTGACATCGATATCAAATAACAGTATTTCTTATAAAAACATTAATAAAATTATCATTCAAATTCTGAATTCAAAAACACATTTAATAATTTTTATATTTTGTTATATTGTATATAATTCAAAATGTAAATTAAAAATTAAAATTAATTAATTTTTTAATATATTAAAAAATATTCAAATACTACTAAAGCTAAGAACATTTTAAAATTCTGACTATCATTCCAAACTATTTTAATTAATTTAGAAATCTTTTCAAAACAAAACTTAAATGAAACTCTTTTCCATTATACAAAATTAAAGTATAACTTTTGAGGCGAAGACAAAAATTCCTTGATAGCTTCCTAATTTGGCTCATTTGTCTAAAGAACGGATAAAATTATTCAACAAAATTAACAATGATCTTCCAATCAGTTTTTTATTCCATAACGTGATTGACAAATTCCTAGAAAATTGATTAACTTCCCACAAATTTATCAAGACTCTTCCAAAACAAAAACCACCTCCTAAATTTCCCAGCCAATAAAGACAAGATGGGGTAGAAAAGTCGAAGAATCTTCTTTAACCGATTCTCAGCCGAGAACCTGTCAAAGAATTCTTTTCCGAACAGGTCGAACCTGCTGGAAGCTTTTAAAATTTCCACCGCCATCGCTCCGTTTTCCCCAAAACTTCATTAACTAATAAACTTCTAATTACTCCTGAGAAGGCTGAAGAACAGCAAACAAAGTTTCCCAGCTTACGTATCGCGCGAGAGCAATTAAAAATTTCTTACTCAAGTCGGGCTCTAATTCGATGTACTGGTGGATTTGCAGACATTGGAAACCCCGTCCTAATGGCCACACCTCGCCGAAGTAATATTTAACAACGTTGTTAGAACCCCAAGTTTCCTTAATTATTTACCGAAAGGCATTGTGCAAACCTTTCTGTGACTTAACGAATTTTCTCCCAACAAAGCACAACTTGTCACAGCCAAGAAAAAGTTTCGACCAGTAATGGTAATTAATCTAAAAACTTCCATCGCTCTAAATAATCAAGATCGGAATTCAATAAAAAGTTTTTAACTTTATCTCATACATTAAACAATATGCATTTAAAAATTTTAGATAGAAAAAGAAAAGTTATTTGAACCAAATTTTGTCCTTTACTTCATAATATATACCAAATATAATTCTGCTTCACTTTTTTGAGATGTAACTAACTTAAGTGTCACCGGCAAGAGAAGTTACTACCAGTAATGGTAATTAAGCTAAAAACTTCCATCGCTCTAAATAATCAAGATAAAGATTCCATAAAAGTTTGTAACTCTATCTCATACATTAAAAAATATGCATGCAATAATTTTAGATAATTAAGTATTTTTTTTTTATGTTAAGAAAATATTTTTATAATTTGCTACTATTTTTATAGTTTAATTAAAGCTATTATTTTCTATTAAAATGAAGTGTTTAATGCAGCCATCTATGCTGAAACTCCTGATATAATTCAGTTCATAAAAGGGTGGAAATAACTATCGTTAGCTGCTACTACTACTACTACTACTACCTACTACTACTACTACTACTACTACTACTACTACTACTACTACTACTACCCTATCACACCACATCACTGTGCCTGAGAGCTCAGTTGCCCCTTTACAGTTTGGAAATGATGTGGGTGAATTGAATGGACGCACGATGGAGGCGGAAAAAGTTTTTGCATGTGATCACTTTTGGAGGTGCAGAAGCTGAACAATGGGGAAAATGCATAGGCTACTACTACTACTATACCATACCACAGCACTGTGCCTACAGCTGACTTACACTTTTTACAGTTTAGCAATGATATGGGTGAGAAAAGCGATTGGCCTTTGTGTCACTCTTTTATGTCTTATGAGACCGAACCTACGGTTTAAAGTGTATTCCGAAACCCTACAAACATACATGGCCCAATCGGATTCTTACCTGATACCTGTGGTACCAAGTGCCAGAGCGCCAGCCACTCGGCCATCAGGCCCCTATTACGCTTTATATTCTACAATATTATCATCGATATCTTATAAAAGATTTATAAAAACTATCATTCACATCCTGAATTCAAAAAAAAATTTAATAATTTTTTGTATTTTGTAATGCAATTTAAAATTCATAATTAAAATTAAAATTAAAAAATTAATTACATTTTTTTAAATGTTATTCTGAAATAGTCAAATACTAATAAGCAAAAGAACATTTTAAAAAAAAACTATTTTTCAAAACTATTCTAATTAATTTAGAAAATCTTTTTCAAAACAAAACTTAAACGAAACTCTTTTCCAGTATTCAAAATTAAAGTATAACTTTGAGCAGAAAACAAAAATGCTTTCATAGCTTCCAAATTTGCTCATTTTTCTAGTGAATAGATAAAATTATTCAACAAAATTAACAATGCTCTCCAATCAGTTTTTTTTCCATAGTGTGATTAACAAATTCCTAGCAAATTGATTAACTTCCCACAAATTTATCAAGACTCTTCCAAAATAAAAACCACCCCTAAATTTCTCAGTCAATAAAGACAAGATGGGGTAGAAAAGTCGAAGAATCTTCTTCTAACCGATTCTCAGCCAAAGAACCTGTCAAAGAATTCTTTTTTCCCAACAGAACCTGCTGGAAGATTTTTAAAATTTCCATCGCCATCGCTCCGTTTCCCAAAACTTCATTAACTAATAAACTTCTCTTAATTACTCCTGCGAAAGCTGAAGAACAGCAAACAAAGTTTCCCAGCTTAGTATAACGAGCAATTAAAATTTCTTACTCAAGTCGACCAACTCTAAATTAGATGTACTGAGC